>JAYKKT010000070.1:20995000-21302500 GCA_036023115.1 Brasenia schreberi
GTGCAGCATGGAAAAAAAAACGTAATTTTTTTTTTGTAGCTCACGGTTCTGTCATCTATGGTGTATTTATCCTTGAGAACCTGATCAAAGAGGGAGTAATCCGTGAAAACGATGAAATTGAAGCCTCTTAGTCGACTCGTAACCTTATCTCCCATGATGACTACCTGAGTTACCTCACCGTAGTTTCCAAAATGCTCCTTCAGCTTATCTTCCATCATCTCTCATGAAACTCTGTCGATGAACATAGAAAAATATCTCAACGTGGACCTTCTTCACTTTCTTTTGTGTAGATATTCCACACTTCAAAATTTGGTATCGATTTTGAAATTCGGGTCTTTTTGGATAAATGGGTTCGGATAGTGAAGATTGATTTGTGTATTATGATAAGTTAGTAGTTGTTTACCGTTTATGTGTTTTGCTTTAATATAAAGTTGTGTACTTGCTATTGTCATATACTTATGTTAATTGATGTCTCACTTATTGTAGCTTGAATATTATATATAATATATAATATTATATACCCTAGTCGTGTCGCCGCACCCAAAATTTTTAAAATTTGTTGTATCCCGTACCCGCACTCGTGTCCACACCCGCACCCGTGTGACATAGGTGCCATGTTAGCAGTTAACTCACAATAAGCTAAATCATTCTTTATTGTTTCTTTCCAACACTTTTGTTGTCGTACTCTACCTCTTTTAATACTTTCAAAATCTAGTTTTTCATACATTCTTATAGGTTCTTCTTTTGATCTTCTTTCTATATGTTCAAACCATCTTAAACAATATTCTCTCATTTTATCCTCTATTGGTGTCACACATAATTTATTTCTAATAACCTCATTATGTATACGGTCTTTTCTTGTATGACCACTCATCCATCTCAACATCTTCATTTCTATCACAGACATCTTTTGTACATGTTTAACTACCCAACACTCACAACAATAAAACATGGCAGGTCTAATTTGTGCTTTATAATATTTAACTTTTAACTTTAATGGTATCTTCTTATCACAAAGAACACTTGATGCTCCTCTCTCTATTTTAACCAACCAACATTAATTTTATGCATAACATTTTCATCAATTCTTCCATCACTCTGAAAAATTGACCCTAGGTATCTAAAACTTTCATTTTGAGAGATGCAATGTGTGCCAATTTTAATTTTTATGTCATTTGAAGTAATCAAATGATCAAACTTGCATTACATATATTTTGTCTTTGTTCTACTAAGTCGGAAGCCTTTACTTTCTAATGTTTCTCTCCATGGTTCCAATTTTCTATTAACTTTTTCCTTAGACTCCTCCACTAACACAATGTCATCTGCAAATAACATACACCAAGGTACTTCATCTTGAATATGTTTTGTTAACTCATCAATCACCATTATAAATAAGTATGGACTTAAAGTTGATCCTTGATGTAACTCAATATTAACTTTAAAGAAGTCTGTCATTCCTTCACGAGTCCTTACACATGTTTTTGCACCATCATACATGTCTCTTATAAGGTTTATGTATGTCAATGGGATACCTCTTTTTTCTAAGGTTCTCCAAAGAACCTCCCTAAGTACTCTATCATAAGTTTTTTTTAAATCAATAAATATCATGTGAAGGCCTTTTTTTTTACTCTAAAATGTTCTATAAGACGTCTCAAAAGGTGAATCGCTTCAACACTAGATTTGCCTGACATGAATCCAAATTGGTTCGCTATTATACTCATACTTGTCTTAACCTACGTTCGATAATTCTTTCTCAGAATTTCATAGTATAGCTCATTATACTTGATACCCCAATAATTCGTAGAATGCTTAATGTCCCTCTTGTTCTTATATATGGGTATAAGTGTACTCGCTCTTCATTCCTTGGGCATCTTTTGGTTTCTCTATATTTCATTAAATAGTCTTGTGAGCTAAGTGATTCTTATTTCTCTTAAGATTTTTCAAACTTCTATAGGAATATTGTTTGGTCCTACTGATTTACCACCCTTCATATGTTTAAGAGTATTTTTGACTTCATTCTTTTGAATACGTAAGTAGAAATTGTGTTTTATATACTTTTCTGATTTGGCTAACTCTCCTATGCTAATACTAACATCTTTATTTTCATCAAAAAGCTTATAAAAATAGTTTTTTCATCTATTTCTTATATCATCATTTGCGACTAGAATTTTTTCATCCTCATGCATCTAACAGAATTAAGATCTTTAGTTTTCTTATCTCTAGCCCTAACTATCTTACAAATATCTCTTCCACTCTTTTTTTAGTTGAGTTTTTATATAAATCCTCCCAAATTTTAGCTTTTGTTTCACTTACAGCCTTTTTCGCTTCCTTCTTTGCTTTCTTATAAGCCTCTAAAGTTTCACTAATTTTCTTAGCATAATGTAATTTGTAGCATGCCCTCTTTGCCTTTATTTTATTTTGTACTATTTCACTCCACTACCAAGCTTCTTTTTTGTGCCGGTACACCTCCTTGAGATTCACCTAACACATCTTTCGCCACTTTCCTAATATTTATAGCCATATTGTTTCACATATTATAAGGTGTCCCAACATAATTCCAAGCATCTCCTTGAAGGACTTTTTGGTTAAATATATCTTCTTTCTCACTTTTGAGGTTCCACCATTTAGTCCGAGTAACTCGATGCACTCTTTTCTTCGTTGTCTATTTTTTTATTTGTAAATCCATAACTAAAAGTCGTGTTGGGTGGTTAAACTTTCTCCTAGAATTACCTTGCAATCTTTATAACACGCTCTATCTTTTTTTCTACAAATAAAGTAATCAATTTATATTTGTGATAAGCCACTCTTATAAGTAATTAAATGTTCATCTCGTTTGTTGAAGATTGTGTTGACTATAAAGAGATCAAATGCCATAGCAAAATTTAAAATCTCCCTACCTTCCTCATTTATATCCCAAAACCAAAGTTTTATGAATACCTTGATATTCTAATGCCTCTTTACCGACATGTCTATTTAAATCTCCTTCTAAACAAATCATCTCTCTTTGTGGAATTCTTGAATCACCTTATCTAACTCTTTCAAAAAAACCGTCTTTATATTATCTTTTAGTCCTACTTAGGGTGCATAAGCACAAACTATATTCAAAACCTCTGCTCCTAACACTAATTTCACCGTCATGATTCGGTCACCATATTGTTGTATGTTTACCATACTATCATTTAAATTTTAAATATGATAATACCAACTCCGTTTCGAGCTTTTTCCTTACCTGAATACCATAATTTAAAATCTATATCCTCAATCTTCTTTGCTTTTTCTCTCAACTCACTTTGTCTCTTGTAAACATATAATATGAATCTTTCTCCAAATCATAGTATCTACCACCTCTATCTGCTTACCGAACAATGTTTCGATATTGATTCGTCACTGTTTATGTCCTCGTGCTGAGCTGAGCTTCACCAACTTGGTCGTATCACAGTGGGACGACAGGAGAAATTTTCAAGTACTGGAAGAATTCTTTAGAGAAGTAATAAACTCATAATTATAAAATGAGTCCGTTGAAGAGGAAAAATATGAGAGAGATCCACATCCAGCACCAAATGCCAGCATTCTTCATCATCTTGTCAAAGGACATGTATGACGAGGTCAACAAGGTGAAGGAAATACTATCAACCATCTTAGACGTTGTCTTAAACCTGGTACAACCCAGCATACCAAACTTTTGGACACCTTCCGGCCATAACAACAGAAACGCTTGACTTCATCATGAGCGGTTTACAACCATAAAAGTCGTACCATGTCATTCGATAACAAAACCTTGTCACATTACTCGAAAGCCCAGACTGAAATACAAGCAAAGTTGGGAGTCTCTCTACTCAAAAAACACAATTTAGGGCCTTGAATATCTTTAAGTTGTGAACAAACAAACACATCACGTAAATTGCATTGGCAACACAAATCCATTTGGAAAATTTTAGAACATGCAAAGAGACCAAAAGTTGCTTGAAGCATAGTCGAGGTCTTATCTTATCCTGTTCACTAAAAGGCTTTTCAGAATAATACTAACGTCAAACTATTAATATCTATCAAGATCTTACATTTTCGACCTTTTGCAACTTCAAATAAGTTCAGTGTTTAAATATGGATATTCTTATGCATAGTAATAAATTCCAATTCATTATGACATAATCTGTCTACATCCTTACCATCCAACTGTGAGGTACCACAGTCAACCTACATCCTATTTCGGGTCAAAAAGCCCCTGGGAGGCAAAACGAAATGATGCATGAATGAAACAATATGGAGAAGCTCTGTTGCAACTCCTCAAACTTCAATGTACTTAACATATATGTGTGTGTGCAGAAATCCTTCATCAAGATTTACAATTTGAAGTTTGTTATACCTTAGGCAAGTTCACTGTCTAAAGAAAGATTTCCTTCTTTACTTCACAGCAAAAAATAACAATTAGTCACACAAATCGCTCTATTTCATCCAACAGCAAGAAATAAAGGATTCAGAAGTGCTCCCGCTCAAACTTCAACACTTTATGAACACTGTTGAACTAAATAGTCAATTATATACAAGCCAAAGACTGCTTTTCATGAATGGGTCATGAGGATGATCATTTTTGCCGAGAGAGAGAGATTGATTGAAAGATGCTCCCACTCTTTGATTCGGTCTTGTAGGAGGAAGTTTCGACATGATATCATTCCTAAGCATCAGAGCGATCTTTTAGACGGCTTCGGATAAATGCTCAAACGGTGTTAACGCGTCGGACCGGGTTGCTCGAGGCCACTCCGAGTTAAGGGAATATTCGGTACTGAATCCACGTTCGATCCATTGTTTGGGTAAATCTCGTGTATCTCATTCGCCACCCACTTCATCCGTGGATGTGAAAATGGAGTTTGATTTTATCAAACTAAGAGTACTCAATATCTATTAAACAATGGAGCTTGATTTTATCCGTGGATGTGAAAATGGATTTTATCAAGTTACTCTGTTTCATGTACAACTCAAGTTACTCGATATCTATTGACTAATGTTGCATAGCGTTACTGCAATAGAGGGAAGATTGTCACCGAAAATATTACTGACGGTTGAGAACGACAGTAACGAATGAAACACGGGCGAACATTGTGTCCGGCACAATAAAGGTGTTTAGACGACGGACAATCCGCAAAATCACGTTTCACTGACGCGCGGACCGTCAGAATTATTTTCCGTCGCTATTTTATTACTGAGGGTTGTGTCCGTCAGTAAATCAAATTCCAAAAAACTTTATACGAAGACTTCCGTTATGACTAATTTTCGTCAATGAACATTTTATTTTCCCCACCCCCACCTTCTCTATCTACGGACGTTTTCATCTTAATCTATCCCGACTTTCCCATCTTCTGTAGGTAACCCGCACAAGTGTTCCGGATCACTTTCCTCCCTAATGCCAGCCGAATAGGGGATACATCACAATCATATGCCAACAAGTGGCTCCATCTTTAATGAGGATGACATTCCAATGGAAGTCCGGATAACCTTTCACAAGGGATGGGAGGATCAACCCTATGCCAGAGATACTACACGTTTGTAAAAGAAGTCAGAATTTGACAAAGTAATGGACAACATAACTGCCATACGAATGACGAAAAGGGAGATTTTTGTCAATACCTTCATCAGGACGGCTCTGTGTGACGGCAAACACCGAATTGCAACATTCCTGTAGGAATTATGCTAAAATTGCAGGATTCCTATAGGAATTGAATTATGATACAATTACGTTGCTCTTTAATTAGCCGCACTGACTGCTTTGGCGAGCCGCATTGCTCGCCTGAGTTTTCGCACTCAAAGCAGCTTTTCTCCTTCGCCCACTCCAATACGAACCCTTCCTTTTGCAGCAGACGGGAGACACGCCGTTTGGCAGCTCTCCGGAACAAGTTTCAATCACATATCGGTTGCACATAGACGCCCAGTTGGCCTGAATGGTAGCACTAAAAGGAGGAACGGCATAGGAATGCGAATTTGCCATCGGGTTGTTCAAGCATTTTGATCCGATTCACAATTCCACCTGTCGAGGAAGAAAAACGTGGTGGTTTCGGGTAATTAGGCGATGAAGGGGCAGAGTACGTGGAAGGGAGAATAAGAGCAATCGATGAGGAAACTGAAGTTGGTGGCGGCGAAATCGAGTTTTAATAGAGGGCAGTGTCGCCTAAGGTGAGGTTGTGGTCCGGCTTGGGGCAATGGAGGGAGGAGTGCTCGCCGTCGACGAGACGGAGACGACTGGCATCAGCGTTGATTTCCTTCACGACGGAAGAGTCGCCAGAAAGCTTGAAGATCGGCGTGGTGGTGGTGCGATTGCATTCCACTCCAAATCCTCGGTAGCCACAGAGGTGAAGGTTGCTGGCTTGCCGGAGAAGGGTTTGTGAGGTAGGAAGAGTACTTTATCTTGGTATCTCCACACTGTGATTAAGAGCAGTAATCGGAGAGAGAGAGACGGAAGAAACAATGACGGATATAAATGACCACAGGTCACACGTCCTATTTTAAAGGATATAAAAGACCTAAGGTCATTGGTCAGACCTTAGGTCACACTGTCTAAAGGATTATAGAGGAAGTATGCAATTAAGTGGATTTAGATGAGCTTAACGTATTGGATGGCTATTGACTCATCTTAATGAGGATCAAGAAACCATAGACGAGGATTGAGAAAAATTGAGTTCGAGAATTGACTCATTTGCTTAAAGGAAGGAAAGTTATACTTGTAAATTAGTTCTCAAAAAGAAATATAAGGTTGGAACAATCGACAAGTTACAAGTTTAAAGTTAGGTTTGTTGTAAAGAGTTTTCGCAAAAGGAGGAGATAATTATATTGAGACATATTCTCTTATTACGAAATTTGTCTCTATAAAAATAATCCTTGCGATATCATATGTAAAAATTGTTTTTCTAAATAGAAATTTAAATGAAATCATATATATGGAACAACCCGAAGGATAAAGTTAAAGGCCAAGAAGATAAATTATATAGGTTGAAAAAATACCTATATGGCTTTAAAGAATCACCTCGGCAATATTATTTGACCTTTTAAAATATCGTTCTTGAACTTGTATTTATGTCTAATGAACTTGATCATTGCGTATATGTTTGCAAAAGTGATAAATACTTTGTCATCTTATCATTATATGTAGATGACATATTATTGATTGGGAATGACAATAAGATGATTGTCAAAATCAAATAGTGGCTAAGCTCAAGGTTTGAAATAAAGGATATTGAGGAAGCATCCTTTATTCTCTGTATAAAGATTTCTCGAAATAGAGAATGTAAATTCCTATGCCTATATAAGGAGAGAGATATCAAATATATCCTCAAGAAATTAAAAATGGGTGAATGTAAGTTTGCACCTATACCTATTACGAAATGGGTTAAATTAAGTAAGGTTGATTGTTCTCGTGAGGAAGACGATAAGCATAATGTTTCTTAAGTACAAGTTGTTGGTAGTTGTAGGCTATGTTATGTACAATACCTGATATTCATTTCACGGTTAGTCTTTTAACTAGATATCAAAGTAATCCTCGATGACAGCATTGGATAGCTGTAAAAAAGATTCTAAGATATCTTAAATGAACAAAAGACTTGAAATTATGCTTTCAACCAAATGAACTGAAAGTGGTAAGATACTGAGATGATGATTTTACTGGAAGTAAAGATGACATCAAATCAACCTCGAGATAAATATTCTTATTTGGAGGTGGAGTTATTTCTTGGGCATGAAAAAAATAGGGTTGTATAGTATTGGATACAAAGGAAGCTAAGTATGTGGCTTGCTATATAAATGCGACTAGTGTTGTTTGGATAACTTACTTTATACAATTACTCTGATTAAGAGTGGAGTTGATAACTCCAAAAGCAAGCATATAATGGTTAAATACCATTAAGTTCATGATATGGTTATAAGAAAGGAAATATCAATCTCATATATACCAATTGATGACATGTTGGTGGACCTCTTGACTAAAAGGCATAACAGAGGATCTTTTTCCAAAGTATGTTACAAACATGGGTTTGAGATATGTTTGATTGTTGTTAGGTAAGAAACTACATAATAGGTAATTATTGCAATAGCAATCATATATGACATAACTTGAAAAACCCTATAAAAGTGGGAGGCAAAACGACAGGTTACGGCTTGAATGACTAAGTGGGAGATACAATGCAAAAATGGTCATTCTAAGACTGTAATGATGTTATATAAAAGAATTTTTTTTACATGAATAAGTGTATAACATTAAAAAATTAAATAACAAAAAGACCAAACGTGAAAACCATGAAGATGAAGCCATCTATAAATATTATACATAGATTTACAAAAAAAAATAGATTTTTATACACAGTGAATATTTGGAAAACGTCTTCCCTACGTAAGTTGTGTGTGAGAAACATCTTCCCTGTGTAAGTCATATGTGAGAAACCGTATATGACTCCATCTTTTTTTGTCCAATGTCTAAAAAGGTGTTCTCCTTCCCGATTCATGATCCTCTATGACTCAGGCAACCAACCTCCGGCGATGAACAGGAGAACAACTGACTGCATCCAACATAGCAGTTGCAACCTGCTAAAGCATTTCAAGGAAAATCAGCATTAAGTCGGTAATAGGTGAACTTGTTCACGGTCAAGTTTCATGATCAACCCCTTTCTACTTGCTGCAGCATTTTGAATTTATGTGGCAATAAAAGCAATTCCTATCGTATATATTCTGCAGAAGTCAGGATTGCCACACAAGCAGAGACAAGATTCTTTCTTTTGCACGAGAGAAAATGATCAACCAAGTCGTAGGCACATATAACATGTCAATTAAAATAAGAATCCAGAAGCACACACCATTGCACATCTCACGCCTAGTTCGGTTTTTAGCTATTTGTCAACATCATGAGCAACACTTTGAAGGATACAGACTCTCATGAATGTTGGACATAGAATTTGAAATAAACAGTTTCTTTGTGGACGTGGATTTGTTACTATTTGCTTTTATTTGACAGAAAACAGAATATGTTGGATAGCTAGGGGGCAAACCACTCCTGAGCTCATTGGAAGTATGGTAATGGTGTTAGTAAGAATCACTCAACGCCATAGTATCTTGCTTCTTATAGCCATAAAGCAATGCTTGTAGATTCACCAACTTCGCTAGACAATCGCCAATAAAACTAATTATGCAGCACATGCATATCTGTATTTGATAGTAATATACTCTGCTCGTTCCTAATTAATATTCTATCTGTTCCCAAACTTACTTCCCTGTAAAAAAGAGAGGCGACCCAGATCTCTGCATCACATCTTATAGTTTCAAATTTCACAAGCACAAGGAAAGGCAAGATGGCAGCTCCTTCGTCAAGCTCCTGCCATGTTCGGTCCATTAGCTTGCCTTCCACATCTCATCCCAGTTTAGACAGGGTGGAGGAGAGCCTCAATTTTGTTAGAACTTGGCCAGAAGAATCAGACTTGAAGCAGAGGCAGTCTCTTAAGACTGGACTCAACTATCTTACAGACTTGCACATTTCAACCATCAACTTCCTGCAACTGCCTCTCACTAACCGATCTCTTTATGGAAGAGAGACTCTTCTGAGCGAGGTTATGGATGCAGTTGTAAATGTATTTGATGTCTGTGGGATGGTGAAGGATTGTTTCTCGGAGACGAGGGAGCAATATCAACACCACAGCTCTCTTATTCACCGAAAATACTCTAGTCTCCATGACAGCATTGGCACTTACCAATGCCTTAGAAAGAGAATGAGGAAGGAAATAATCAAATGCCTGAAAAGCTTGAGAATACACAGAACTGTTGAAGATGAAAGTATTGTTTTTGGCATCTTAACTGATGTCATAAACAGTACAATCTCTATGTTTGAGCTTCTTATTCCAATGATCAGTGGGCAAAAGACACCACGATCAGCCTTGTCAAAATTGCGATTATTGGGTTCTAAGAAAAGCGATAGGAGCAATGAAGGTGCAACCACAAGCGAAATTGAAAGGTTAGATGCGTCTCTCTATGCCATCTATTCATCAAAAGATGGGAGTGAGGGAAACATCAAAGTAGGACAAGAACAGATGGTGGCTATTGATACTTTCCTGTCTGAAACAGAATTTGAGATGGACAACTTGTTTAGATGTTTAATCAATTTCAGAGCATCTCTTCTAAACATCTTGACGGGTTGCCTATCAATTCTCATCTTTACTCAATTTGGGGCTGCAACCAATTTTCCAGACGGTTGCCCTATGCACGAAGATTTCTTTGCAAATCAAATACACATACATATACAATTTATTATAAGAAATCAAGATTCTTTTAGATCCACAGTTTCTGTGTGTGTGTATATCTGGGTTTCTGTTCCTGCTATATCATCTATGCAAGCACAGAAATCATGCCAATCAACAGAATTGTCAAGAAATAAACTAGGAAATTTATGAATTGGTCAACCATCCATTAAAGGTTTTCTTCACCTGTATTAATGACAAAACAAGCAAACTATCTCTGTATAAAAACCAAATAGGTTCAGGAAAGCAAACAAATCTGAAAATTAAAATCCAATGTGGAACTATAAATCCAAATCTATCCTGAACCCCATATCTGCAGACGTTCGCTTCTCATCAGATTCTCATATGTTAACCTTAAATAGAGCATGTGATAAGGTGGCTCCTCATTTCATTTGTTACAGTAGAGGGTATGCACTGTAGATCTCGCCTAAAATCACATGAGATTACAAGAACCGAAGATGATGGATCGACATGGGATCTTAAAAATCTTACATAATGTATTTTTTTTTAAAAAGATTTATATACATAAATACGTAATTCATGAGAAAATATTTGATATAATGAAAATCATAGGATTCATATCTTTAAATATAAGTATTTTGATGGTACTTCCTAATCTGAGCAGTTAATAATAACATTCATGAATTCACATCTACTTCAGTCGTGATAAACTGTGCTCTTAAGAACACTAGAACATCGAGATCCCAATACGGTGAGGATTTTTCACCTGGGATTCAACAATTTATCTCTCACAGGATTGCAAGATCATAGAATCTTAGGATCAAACTAAAGATTTTGAGAGGATACCTAACGGGGGTGCATCGTTCCTTTGTTTAGAAAGAGGATACGAAAATCGAAAGGAATTCTCAACGATGATATTGATGAACATGGTGGTCAATGGCAAATTGGTAATAAAAGTTTGAAACTTCTGGGTCTGTTACAAGTCGGGTCCGATCGAGAACCGGACTTGGATCAGAGGGGTGGTTTCGCCACGTATCTAGCCATCCCGCACTCCTATATATCTTCTCGTCTTTTTCATCTCCTTCCCTTTCCTTCCTTTTTCCGTTTGTGCTGCTGCGTGTAAGTTCCTCTCTTTCTCGTTCCTTCTTCTGTGCGATCGGAGACGGAGACGGCCGGTGATCGGGTTCAGGAAGAGGAGATGAACCTGATTCCTCCTCTCATCCTTGCTCTTTTGAGGGTGTGCGGATGCGTACGCCACGGTTGGGTTGAGTAATCGACAAAACCAACTGTAAATGGCGGGAGAACGGCAAGTTTTCCAGCGGATTTTGGGTAGAGATAGCGTCCTCAATTTTGTTTGTCTTGTCATTCAAGATTGTCGTGGGCCGGAGACATGAACAGTGTGATATTCGTGCATAACTTGTGTTCGAAACTTTGTGGTTGACGAAATTTCTGCAGTTTTCTACTATTTTGATGGATTTAAGGAAAGACTACGTTTTGCATACGCATTTGCGTGAAAATTAGCTATGTAATTTGAAATAAGGTTTTAAAGTAGTAACTGACGGTTACTTGAATCGTATGGGTCATGTTGAGCTGGATGCGTACGTGCACTGAGGCATGCTAAGAAAAAATTAGTGATTTTCCCAATGATAGATGCGGATTTCTGATTGTACCATTGTGATTGATTCTGGGGAAGGATTTTCTCACTCTCATGACACCTGGTTGCCAATTTCTGATTGTACCATTGTGATTGCTAAGAAAGAATTAGTGACCACAGAATCGAATTAGTGGTTGTACCATTGTGATTTTCGGCCCATGGTGCAGTGGAGAGGATGGACGCCACGCGTGCTTTCAGCGACGTCGACTGATCTAAATATGAGAACTAAATAAAAATTGAACTTATAAACTATTATGAGTATTGAAGCATGAATGTGTTTATGATAATTAGGTAAAGAATTTAAATAGAAATATATAGATGTTGTTAGTGATCGTGTCTTTATTACAAATATAAAGTGATCCACCAACGTGTGAGTGTTTTCCGCTCATCAGTTCAAAATTTCCAGAGGTGGAGACTAGTGCAAGGAGTGGGAGTATTTGGACCTGCGACCCAACGTGCCAACGTAAAGCTCTTGTTAACATGGTAATGTAGTTAAGTTTTTCTGTATATTCTATCATCCATTTGCAATAGATGAAATCGTGACGAATGGATTAAAGGAAGTTTTAGTGGCTTAAGTACAGAAATTTTGGTAAAATTATCGATTTGTTTTGTTGGCAGGAGGGCCCGAGCAACGGAGTGAGTTTGGGCATCTCGTTTGGTGCTGAGCCTTCTCAGCGGATGATTCAGGGCTTTGTTAAGGGATCTCATGATGGTAGTTCTTACGAATTGATGAGGATGTTCTTGAAGATGAGTCCGCCAACTTTAGAGGGTACTCCAGGTGATTATATGGTGGCCGAGGGTTGGATTCTCCTGATGGAGAGGATTTTCAGGTAGTCAAGTGTGATGAGGAGAAGAAGGTACATCTCGCCGCTTTCATGCTGAGGGATGTGGCTGATCACTGGTGGGAGTTTGTTGAGACCAGCAGAGAGGGACCCTGGGACTGGAAGTCGTTTAAAAAGGCATTCAGAGAGACCTCCACACACACACCCCCCCCCCCCCCCCTCCCCTCCCCCAGAAGCTGGACATGGAGTTCATGCAGTTGGAGAAGGGGAGCATGACAGTGGCTGAGTATCACTCCAAATTCTTGGAGTTTCGTCGGTTTTCTCTCATAAAGTTGGACGATAAACAGATGGCTCATAGGTTTGCCATGGGCCTCCGCCTTTACCTTCGGGGTCGGGCTGGCTTCCTGTTGAAATCATTCAGTAATGTGGTGGACAGAGCTCTCATGGCAGATAGCTAAGGTGTTGACGAGAGCTATGAGGAGTTTGATGACGACAGAGTCAGGAACATGCAGAAGAAACGAAGGATGAAGCCAGCCGATGGTGATTTTCAGGGGCCGACAACAGGTGGTTGCTTTCGATGTGGTGAGCCAGGGCATGGAGCTCGGAATTGTCCAAAGGGTCGCTGATTTCTTCTCAAAAGCAGGGCCTGAGCTAACCCAGCAGCCTCGGTAGCGTCGGCTATGTTAGCAGCAGCTAGAGAGACTAAGGACACGACCAGGATGTGTTACGTAGGTTGGACTCCGGGGGCGTGGATGTACGTATGATTCCCACCCTTCTTTTTGTGTTGATTTTGGACTGTTACGTACGTTTGGTTTCTTTCGGTATAATGTTTGTACTTTTTGTTACTCTTACTCTCTTTGGAACGGAAGGCGAGCCATAATGTTATATAATATGGTGTCATAGGATAACTAATAACATATATTAAATCCAACACTGTTATTAGGAAAGGTTTGAGCCTCATTCATCCCCCAACTATTGTTCTGCAAAACATTTCGGCAGGAAGAACGGAGCACTTCACTGGCTGCTCAACGTTGTTTAGGAGCCACAGCGGTGAAAACCTTTTACCTAATCACGCTGTTAAAAATGATTTTATGCTATTCCTGTGTGGCATATAAGGCTATGGTCTCTATCCGCAGTTATAATCTGGCATCCGTTCAACACAAAATTGCTTTCTTGTTGGTGGATCTTATCATGCTAACAAAACCCTTGTGGTAGACTAACAAATTCAGAATTATGCTGCATTCAGAAGTGCTTCCATGCCAAAGGAGTTGGCAAAATGTGACGGGTTCAAATCCTGTCAGAACTTTTATAGATATGAAGCATGGTAGCTCTTTAAGAATCCGCATAGAGATCACACTTAGCATGGAATATTTGCTTGGTTTTGGTTCGAGTGAAAATGACAGATTGAGGCCGAAGTCAGCATATGACATGCAGTTCAAAACAAGAACCCGGAACCACTCACCAGGTGATATAATTATAGGTCCTTTAAGTCCTTTAACATGTCACTTTCTGGTTCTTTGTCAACAACACGAGCAATGCTTCCATATGAGGGAGACCGACACTGATAAATATACAAAATTTGAGAAACAGATTCTTTATGTACATAAAAGTTATTGGTTTCTTTTATTTAACAGACAATGTGTTGGTTAGCTATGAGGCAAGCCACTCGTG
The DNA here is from genome assembly GCA_036023115.1 of Brasenia schreberi. Taxonomy (NCBI): domain Eukaryota; kingdom Viridiplantae; phylum Streptophyta; class Magnoliopsida; order Nymphaeales; family Cabombaceae; genus Brasenia; species Brasenia schreberi. The sequence continues at coordinate 21,009,331 of JAYKKT010000070.1, forward strand.
AGCTGATTGGAAGTATTGGTAATGGAATTGATTAGAATCTCACAATGCCATCGATCTCTGATCTTGTAGACATAAAAGAAGTGCTTGTAGATCCACCAATTTCGGCAGACAATCACCATTAAAACTAATTATGCAGCACATGCACGTCTGTATTTGATGAGAAACTAATAATCTTCTCCTTCCTGATTAATATTCCATCTGTTCCCTAACGTTCTTGCCTATAAAAAGGAGAGGCTTGCCCCAGATCTCTGCATCACATCTTATAGTTCCAAAACTTCACAATCACAACGAAAGACAATATGGCAGCTTCTTCATCAAGCTCCTGCCATGTTCGGTCTATTAGCTTGCCTTGGACATCTCATCCCATTTTGGCCAGAGTGGAGGAATGCCTCAATTTTGTTAAGAGATGGTCAGAAGCCTCAGCTTCAAAGAAAAGGCAGTCTCTAAAGGCTGGACTCAACCACCTTACAGATTTGCACATTTCGAGCATCGACTTCCTGCAACTGCCTCTCACTCGGCAATCTCTTGGTGGAAAAGAGACTCTTTTGTGTGATCTGATGGATGTATTTGTAAATCTATTGGACGTCTGTGGGATGGTAAAGGATTGTTTCTCTCATTTAAGGGAGCAATATCAACACCTCAGCTCTCTGGTTCGCCGAAACAACTGTAATCTCCATAAGAGCATTGGCATTTACGAATGCCTTAGAAGGAGAATGAGGAAGGATATGATCAAATGCCAAAGGTCACTGAAAAGCTCGAGAAAAAACAAAGCTTTTGAAGATGAAGGTTTGGTTTTTGACATCTTAACTGATGTCATAAACAGTACAATCTCTATGTTTAAGCTTCTTATTCCAACGATCAGTGGGCAAAAGACACCACTATCTGCCTTGTCAAAATTGAGATTCATGGGTTCTAAGAAAAGCGATAAGAGCAATGAAGATTCAACTGCGAGTGAAATTGAAAGGTTAGATACGGTTCTCTATGCCATCTATTCATCAGAAGATGGGAGGGAGGAAAACATCAAAGCAGCAGAGGGACAGATGGTGGGGTCGGATATTTTCCTGAGGGAGACCGAGATTGAGCTGGACGGCTTGTTTAGGTGCTTAATCAAATTCAGAGCATCTCTACTTAATATCTTGACGGGTTGCTAGGCTATAAATTCTCGTAATCGTTCATCTTGGTTTATGCAATCAATTTTCTAGAGGGATGCTCAATGTGTAAAGTATTTTTTGTAAATCAAATACACATATACATAAATTTATTACATACAACGAAGATTCTTGTTGCTCCATTTTTGTAAATCAGAGGAACCTACAATGCCATCTACGAAAGCTCTGCAAGCGCAGTAATAATGACAATCAACAAGGTTATAAAGAAACAAATTAGAGATTTCATGAATTGATCAACCATTGATTAAGGATGTTCCTAAAAGAAAGCCAAAAGGATTCAGGACAATGAAAGAATCTGTAAAAAGAAAATCCAACAAGTTACTTCACCTGAGATTCACTGAACATGCGATCTACTGTTATCTTAAAAATCTTAAGATGAAGATTGTGATTCGAGGACCCTTCATCTGGGATTCGGCATTTTCAGCTCACATAAGATTGCAAGATCTACAAACTCAGGATTTTGATTACACAAAGCCGGCTTGAAGATGGTTCGATGGTTCAAATCAAAATCGAAGTTCGAAAACGTCCGAAACTGAAAAACGGTCAAACTGAACTGGGAATCGTAACCAAACCGGGGAATCAGCTCGGTTGCAGTTAATCCTATTCTGGTTTACCAGCATTGAAATGGGTTGTCGGTCTGGAAATCAATGGGTCAAAAACGGCGGCTCAAAGCGGAACTGAAACCACCGCTTCCTATTCAATTTTCTTTCCTTTTAATATATATACATACATATATGTGTATATATGTTAATATACAACAACAACTAAGCCTTTTCCCATACTAGACGGGGTCGGCTAGTGTATATATGTTAATATGCTTAAAATAAATTAACTACTATTGATTTGTTTTTCTCTAGAAATGAAGTTGGTTTATCAGATTTATCACTATGTTTTTAAAACAAGAATCTAAACTAAATCGAAGCCAAAACTGTACTCAGATCAGGATTATGTTGGGTAGCCAAGGGGCAAGCTACTCGTGAGATGATTTAGAAAAATGGTATGGTGTAGACAAGAATCTGTATTGCCAACCCATCTGTACTGCAGATACACCAATTCTGCTGGACATCGTCGATAAGGCTAATTGTGCAACACATGCACATCTGTATTTGATACTAAATAACTCTTTCCTCTCCATATGAGGAATCCATCTGTTTCCCAACCTGCTTCCATATAAGAAGGGAAGCCTCCAGACCTCTTCACCATCTTGTTACGTTACAACTTCACAACCACCAGAAATAAGGGAAACAACGGCCGCTTGTTCAGGAAACTCCTTCCATCTTCAGTCTATTAGCTCGCACCAGCTTCAGGAAACAAATGGTATCAAGTTATTCAAATAAAAAATCAACTTTAATTACTTTGCTGGAAGAATTTGCAAATCAAGATGAGTAAAGAAAGGCTAATGATTATATTACTGTCTATTAGCATACATTGCAGTCACATTTTCTCCCTTCGTGCAAGTAATAAACCAAAACAAAACTGGGATCCCAAGAGCTTAATGGGTTGTGACCAGATAACCACTACTCGGTCCAGTTATTTAGTTGATTGAATCCTTGATTGGGCTGTAACCAGTTTTTGTGCAGCAATGTATGTCTGTAGAAGAAAGACAAGGCACTCGTGGGCTATCAATTTCCTCGAGGAGGTATCAATTCCTTGCAATATAAAAGAAACTAAAGGAGACAGGGGAACAGATTAACATATAATTCACCTAATTTCTATGCCTAGAAAAATTCAAAATCATTGGATAATTAATGGACTCTGGTGGACATATTCAGGAAATCTAATTGTTCACCACATGCATATCCGGATTTGGTGATAAATTATTCCCTTCTCACCTGATTAAGTTTCTATCTGTTTCCCAACTTTCTTCCATAAAGTATTCGAGCCAGCCAGATCTCTTCACCATCTTGCTACGTTTTCAACTTCACAACTGCAAGAAAGAAAGGAAACAATGGAAGTTTGTTCAGCAAACTCTTCTCATCGACGCTCTATTAGCTTGCCCTCCACTTCTCACCCAAGCTTGGCCCAAGTGGAGGAGTGCCTCAATTTAGTAAGAAGTTGGATACAGACCTCTGATTTGAAGCAGATGCAATCTGTAAAGACGGGTCGATCACCTTAGAGAATTGCACCTCTCAACCATTAACTTCCTCCAGCTGCCTCTTACTCAACAATCTCTGTATGGAAAAGAAACTCTTTTGAGTGAGTTGATTGAAGTATTTGTGGGTCTACTGGATGTCTGTGGGATTATGAAGGATTATTTCTCTCAATTTAAGGAGAAATATCAATACCTCAGCTCTCAGGTTGGCAGAAAAGACTCTAGCCTGCACGAAAGCATTGGGATTTACCAATGCTTTAGAAGGAGAAGGAGAAAGCATATGATCATATACCTAAGGTCGTTGAGAAGCTTGAGAATTAACAGAGATGCTGAAGATGATGGTGTGGTTTGTGGCATCTTAGTTGATGTCAATGCCACTACAATCTCTATGTTTGAGATTCTCATTCAATTAGCATCTGGGAAAAAGGCACCACAATCTGCTTCTCATAATTAAGATTGTTGAGATACAAAGGATGTGATAAGAATGCTGATGGTGCAATGACGAGCGAAATTGAAAGCTTAGATGCAGCTTTGAATGCTGTTTACGACCAGTCGCCAAAAGAGGCAAGAGAAGAAAATATACGAATAGCATATGACGAGATGGTGGCTTTGGATTCTTTCCTGGGGGAAACAGAAATTGAGATGGAAATCTTGTTTAGGTGCTTGATTAATTTCAGAGCATCCCTTAACATCTTGACGGGTTTCTAGGCTATCAACATCTCCACTCATCTTTGCATTTCAGCCAATTGTGCAGTGGCTTGCCAGTGTATAGATCAATTTTGTAAATCACATACATATGTACATACATTTGTTATAAACAACAGAGCTCTTTTAGATCCTTATTTCCTCTCCCTCTCTCTCTCTCTCTCTCTCTCTCTCGTGCATGTGCAGGTACAAGCCTGTACATGTATCTGCCCTTTTGTTAAGGCTATGCGTCTTAAACATCACACAAGTGGTCGCGTTATTGTTCAACTCGGCAGGTCGGCCAAAGGGCATTTTCTCCACGTCGCCTATCATAGGCAAAACTATGCTCTATGATTAAACAATCAAGGCCGCGTTTTCCGAATCTTTCTTCTAATAAGTCCAAAAGATTTGCCTTTATGATATGAATCATAATCGTTCTTCCTTTTGGCCTTTTGTTGCTGGGCATGAATTTTCACGATAGAAGTTTGGTAGTTAAGAAACAAGGCGTTGGTGAACGAATTGTTTCACTCGAAATGCTGCAGGCAATGACTTCTCAAATGCAACAGCTAACCTCTTCTCTTTGGTAGACAGATCATAACAAGTTCATTAATGATCGTTGAAAACAATCAGTAAGATCAGTTAAATAATCAATTGCTGAATTCAAACATTACAGGTAGCAGCCTATTTGGTTTGTAATGTCACTCGAGTCATTATCATTTCGCTCTCCATATTTTCTTGACAAGGTTTTTCCTGAGAGAGCTTTTCAGAAGGTAGCTTTTCGAAGTATATTTCGATGCTGCGCAAAAAGGAATTGGTAAATTTTCTCTTGATGAAAATACTAGTTAAACGATATTTAAAATAAAGCAAGTAGGTTAATAGTGACAATAGTTAGAGCTTTTCGCACGAGATTCATCATCTCGTTCAACACTTGCCGAATATTTTGTACTTGTACTACTGCAGCATACCCATAATGATATAATTTACATTTTCCAAAGAACGGGCACATATTTACATAATTTACATTAAAATTAGTAATCTTTGTGTTAGGGGCATCATAATACGCTTGGCAACAGGGATTGTTCTCTGGAGCTTTTTCTGATTGGCCGATATTGGAAGGCACTAAAAAAATGTGTGATTTTTGGTAATGGCAGTTGCTTCATTGCTAGTGGAAGTTGTGAAAGGTATGAGAGAACAGACAACGAACAGATCAAAAGAGGTAGATGCAGAAGTTTTAAAGGAGATAATGATACATGATCTTGTTTTTTGTGTTTTCCGACGAATCTGGTTTTAGTTAAAGCATAAAGAACTGGTGGATATCCTAAAAAGATTTACCTCCCAGGCAAAATACAAACACTCACACACACACACACACACACACACAGAGAGAGAGAGAGAGAGAGAGAGAGAGAGAGAGAGAGAGAGAGAGAGAGAGAGAGAGAGAGAGAGATTTATTGATGACTTTGTAGTCGGCAACTGTCTAAGGATGTAAGGGACGTATACACTGCAGTCCCGCAGTTAAAGGCAGTTGCGGACATTTAACTAAACCTTGATTTCAGCAAAACCGATGACAAGTAATTCATCAAAGCATTCCACGTGCATCTACTACTGATACCAGGAATTAAACCTTCGTTAGAATATAAAGTGACTAATTTCACAAATCTTGGATTCACCAACCGGGGGGAGACAAACGGTATCAATGTAATCAAACCAAAAGATTAATTTTAATTACTCAAAGATGACTAAAATCAAGACAAAAAAGATACGCTTATGATTAAATTACTGTCTAGCAAACCACATAGCAGGATTGCAGTCACAATTTTCTCCCTTCGTGCAAGTGATAAATTAAAACGCACCAGGCATACCAAAAGACTTACAATAGTGGGCTATGGCCAGATAATCAACGTTTCGTCTCTTTATTTAGTTGATTGAATCCTCAATTCAGCTGTAATGCGGCGTTGTCCAGCGATGTATGTTGTGTTGATGAAAGACAAGGCTCTCGTGGGCTATCAATTTCCTTGAGGAGGTACTGATTCCTTGTTTATGTATAGAAGAACCAAAGGGAGACACGGATCCAGATTACCTATATGGTACACCTAATTTCTATGTCTAAAACAATTCAAAATAAATTGACAACAAATGGCAGGCATGGCTGAGTATCCTGTTGTTACATCACATGAAAATCTGAAAAATATTTCTCTGAAAGATTCCAGTTGCTCCCCAGTGAATGATTATATAAGAAGGGCCATAGAGAAGCTCACCACCATCAACATCTTCACGTTGCCTTCAGAACATAAGGAAAAGCAAGAGAAAATGGCAACAACTACTTCTGCCAAATCCTTTCATATTAGATCCGTTAGTTTTCCATCAAAGTCCCACCTAAACTTGGTCCAAGTGCAAGACTGACTTCGTTTGGTGAAGGTATGGGAAGCCTCCCCATTAAGAAAGGCACAGTTGGCCTCTGGGATTGGCCACCTCAAGCAACTGTACAATTCCACCAATACCTTCCTCCAGCTCCCTCTCACTCAACAACCTCTGATTGGTAAACAAACCTTGGTGAGGGAGTTGATGGATGACTTCCTTTGCTTGTTGGACGTGTGTGGGATGGTGAAAGACTGTCGAAGATGAGGGAGCAGTACCAATCTCTTGGTTCCATGGTTCACTGAGATGATTCTGGTTTGGAGTCTCCTCTAATAGTGAGGGTCTTGACACAGTTGATCAAGTCTTCGACAATGCAAGGACTAGTGTGCTATCCATCTTCAACCTTTTCAGTTCGATCATCTGGGGACGAAAGGCAGAAAAATCCATCTTCTCAAGATTGAGATCTTTGGGTTTGAAGATACATGAAGAGGATAGTGATCAAGATGATATGAGTGATATTGACAAGACAGATATGGCTATATTTAGACTCTAGCAATTCATCCAAGATAAAGGTCCAGATGCAGATAGAAGCATTGGATCTTAGCTTGAGTGAAACAGAGGCAGAGTTGGAGGATTTTTACAGATGCTTGATCCAAACAAGGTCTCCCTCCTCAACATCGTTATAGGGTATTGACTGACACATATCGTGGAAGTCTTTATATTCTTACTGGGCCTTGGCATCTGAATTTTAGAAGATTGCCAAGAAAAAGCAATGTATACTCCCTCTGCATATCATATACACAAACAATTTTGTTGAAAACAGGAAATTTATTTTAGCTCTAATATTTATTCCTCTCTCTCACACACACGCACATGCCTGCCTCATTATTCAATTTGGCAAGGGCATTTTTTTGACCTCGCCTATCATAAGGAAAGACAACCGATTGAATTTCGAATCTTGTAATAATGTCCAAAAAGGAATTGGAGTTTTCTTCCTTTTGGTCCTTAGTTGCTGTGCATGAATTGTCACGATAGCTTTTATTAGATAAGAAACAAGGGGTGTATGAGATCATTGTTTCACCATAAATGCTGCAAGGCGAGTATTACCTTTCAAATCACGCAGCAACTTCTCTTTGACACATACATCCTTGCATGTTGATTAATGATTGATCGAAAATAAAACCAAGCCTTCTCTTATATTAAGTAGGTTGGGTATAGATCCTTCATTGCCATTGAACCTGATCTCATGCCGTATTAGCATTTAACTCCTAAAAAGTAAGATCATACTTTATTGTTTTCTTCAAACACTGGAGAGCTTTTCTCACGTTTAAGGTATCCACCATCCAAATGCTCAACCACTCTCTCACCCGAGCTCCAAGTGATCACCTTTCCAAATGTTCAAACCTATCTTTAAGTGTGTCTCTCTCAACTTATCATAGGTGTGAAGGCACTTCAACCACAATTATTGGAGAAATTAGCATCTCATTAGATTAGATAATTTTCTGGCATATTAAATGGAGTGAAGGCACTTCAACCACAATTTACTCGAAGTGAAAAAACTGCCTGCCACTATACTATAGCCGGTAATATGCATGCCAAGTTTCGATGTGCAAACTTATTAGGAGGGAAAATACTCTATAGTTTCGTTAATAAATCCATTTCCTTATTCGAAGAAAAATCCTGCATAAACAAAAAGTGAAGTCGGCTGATGGCTTCTTTTAGTAAACAATTCAAAATCATTCGCTAATCAATGGCGACAGACATGGCTGAGCATCTTGTTGTTACTTCACATGCAAATCTAGCAAACTATTCCTGTGAAAGATTCCACTTGCTTCCCGGTGAATGCATTATATAAGAAGGGCGATGGAGGAGTTCATCTTCATTTTACCGTGAGAAAAGAAGGAAAAGCAAGAGAAAATGGCAACAACTACTGCTGCAAAATCCGTTCACATCCGATCCAATAGTTTTCCATCAGAGTCCCACCCACATTGGTCCAAATGCAAGGCTAACTTCATTTGATAAGGCATGGGAAGCCTCACCATCTAAAAGGGCACAGTTGCCCTCCAGGCTTGGCCACCTTAAGGAACTTTACAGTTCCGTCAATGCCTTCCTCCAGCTCCCACTCCCTCAACAAGCTCTTTTTGGCAAACAAAGCTTGGTAAGGAAGTTCATGGATGACTTTCTTTGTTTTTTGGACGTGTGTGGGATGGTAAAGGACTCTCTGATGCAGATGAGAGAGAAATACCAATCTCTCGGTTCCATGATCCGTAGAGACGATTCTGGTTTGAAATCTGCCATTTCTGCCTATCACTGCACTCGAGGGACAATGAAGAAGGAACTTTCCAAGTGCCTCAGATTACAGAAAAGCACGGAGAAACATGTAGTCTCCTCTAATAGTGACAGAGTGGACACGGTTGATGAAGTTTTCAAGGATGCAAGGACTGATGCTGTGTCCATCTTCCGCCTCCTCAGTTCGATTAACTTAGGCCGGAAGGCGGAGAAGTCCATCTTCTAAAGATTGAGATCATTGGTTTCAAAGATCCATGTGGAGTAAAGTGATCAAGATTATATGAGTAGTATTGAAAAGGTAGATATGGCTGTATTTATACTCCGCAGCAATTCATCCAAGATAGATTTATGGAGGCAGATGGAATCATTGGATCTTGCATTCTGTATAGCTGAGGTGGAACTGCAGGGTGTTTTCAGATGCTTGATCGAAACCAAGTTCTCCCTCCTCAACATTGTCACAGGGTGTTTGATTTACAATTGTGAACATTGATTACCACCTTGGCATCTGTGTTTTTGAAGGTCGCTAATGAACCCAATGTATACATCCCTCTTGTAAATCAAACACATATAAATTTGTTCATAACAATCAAAGTCTCTTTTATCCACAATGCTCCCTGTGTGTATATATATGTCTGCATGTACCTAAACACATGCCTGTGCAAATTTGAGCAATGTTTAGGAATCCAACTTGTTACACTTAACAGTTCTTTGAAAAGTTGAGGTGCAGGGTAAAAGTGTCGCCATGGTCATATCCTGTAGAAGACTATAAAAATTATACTTTTCATTGAAAACATAAAATCATGCTACGATAAGGAAAAGAAGAGCGGAATAAAGAGCAGAGCCTGCCATAAGGAGATTCCAACCAGCAACTAGCCATGATTATATAGGATCTAAGGCAATCAAAATTGTAAGGAAGCAGTAAGTATGCCCATTTTTTCTTCACCATTTCGGCAAGTTTGATAAATTAGGCTTTTTCTTTATGAATAGAGGAAATTTACCGAGAAATAAACCATTGCTACTATACAAGAAAAAGGAGGCCGTAAGGATAAGAGAAACAGCAGAAAACAAAGATCATTTCCTGTTTATTATGAATATCATTTGATGATTTTCTTAATTTTCACACTAGTTTCACTTTGGAAACATCCCTGGGATCGATAGACCTCTTGGATCTTATGAAAAAGCAAAAGCTCTGCCCTACATCGCAAGTTCACATTTGCTGTGGCATCCGTCTCTCAACATTTTTCTCTCGTGAGCGACTGCTCTAGTCTGATTCTAACAATTATCTGATGAGCACAGACAATCAAACAGAAAAATCTTGAACAGTAAAGAATTGATTTCTTGATCTGCCAAAAATCAGTAAAGTGGGGCTTATGTAGTTTTTTCATCAGGTAAACTTAGCTCGGTACTCAGCACAAAAATAAGAACAAGCTTGGGGAGCAAAGCATCTCATCCATGGCGATTCTTTGGAATCTCTGTTCATTTCCATCAATACAGTGAGGTAATTGCATTGTAGTTTTGGAATTTCGGATTGGGAGTATCCTCTAGTTACTGATAGGGAGAAGGATAAAGGAGATAAAGAGATCATTTTCCGACGATAGGGGTGATTTAAATGAAATTTAACATTTCAATTGAAAAAACAGAGTTCAAACTGCATGCCTGAAGAATTTCATCAACCCCAAGTTAGACCTCTATGGAGTTCTACGAAGAAGGCTATTAATCAATGTACTTGGAAAAACTTCATAGACAAGGCTGCATGCTCTTCATAAGGGAAAGAAATCTTCGGGGAGTTTCTTTGTATTTCAAAAGTATATCTATGGCCTTATATGTTTCTTAATCTTTCTTCTTGGTGCTTTGCTACTATGCAGGGTAACGTGGCGCTCCTAAATATAGCGGAGGTCGTGCTGGAGTTTTGAGGATCAGGGGATTTGCATAAGGAAGCCTATGGTAAAATGGAATCCAAACAGATTTTGGTGCTTGGGTCTTGGTTGCACCTTGAGTCAGAAAAAAGAAATCCAAACAGATTTTGATTACGTTTCAGAGAGAGAGAGAGAGAGAGCATTGGAGCTAAACAACCTTGATTGTTTTAACACATTTGTGTATGTATATATGATATGCAAGGGGGAGTTTACAGTGGGTTCCTTAGCAATCTTCTAAAATGCAGATCCCAAAGGCCCATTCGAGCAAATTAAGGCTATTGTATATGAATCAACACGCTGTGACGATGTTGAGGAGGGAGACCTTCGTTTGGATCAAGCATCTGAAAACATCCTCCAATTCCACCTCAAGTTCACTCAATGAAAGATCCGATGCTTCCAGCTGCCTCTGTGCATTCATCTTAGATGAATTGCTGCAGAGTGTAAATATAGCTATATCAGCCTTCTCAATATCACTCATATCATTTTGATCACCTTCCTCCTCATGGATCTTAGAACCCAACAATCGCAATCTTGAAAAGATGGATTTTTCCGCCTTCCGGCTAGAGATTGTCAAACTGAAAACGCTGAAGATGGACAGCGCAATAGTCCTCGCGTCGTTGAAGACTTGATCAACTGTGTCTTCATTATTAGAGGAGACCACATGTTTCTCCATGCTTTTTAGTAATCTGAGGCACTTGGACATCTCCTTCTTCAATCTCTTCCTGGCACAGTGGTAGGCAGAGAGACCAGACTCCAAACCAGAATCACCTCGGCGAATCATGGAACCGAGTGATTGGTATTGCTCCCTCATCTGCAACAGAGAGTCCTTCACCATCCCGCACACATCCAATAAGCAAAGGAAGTCATCCATCAACTCCCTCACCAGGTTCTGTTTGCCAAACAAAGCCTTTTGAGTGAGAGGGAGTTGGAGGAAAGCATTGATGGAACTGTAAAGTTCCTTGAGGTGACCAAGCCCAGAGGCCAACTTTGCCTTTTTCGATGGGGAGGCTTCCCATTCGTTCGCCAAATGAAGGCAGTCTTGCACTTGGACCAAGTTGGGGTGGGACTTTGATGGAAAACTAATGGATCGAATGTGAAAGGATTTTACAGCAGGTGTTGTTGTTGCCATCTTCTCTTTCTTTTCCTTCTGTTCTGAAAGCCAAATGATGATGATGATGGTAACTAAGCTGTACCAAGGCCCCCCTTTTAAAGGCTGCATCAGGGAACAAGTAGAATATTTCATGTGATCATGTTCTTAGATGAGCATGTGGTGTAGCAAACAGGATCCTCAGACTTGTTTCCAACAATTCTGATAATAATTTGAACTTTTTAAGCATAAAAATTAGGTGGATCATGTGGGTAGTCTCAGTTTGTCTCCTGCTGATTTCCTTATTGGGAACGAGGAATAGATTCCTCTTCTTGATAATTGAGAGCCCACGAATGGCTTGTCTTTCATCTACACAACATGCATCGATATAAAAAGAACTATCCCAGCGGAAATGAAGCGAATAAATTTGAGTGACATGACCACAGAAATTTAATATAAAGCCTACCACGATGGGAGAAGATGCGACGTCGATTATTATCCTATGCTTCGAAGACAGTGATATATCATTTGTCTTCACTTGGTTGGCGATTTCGGGAAGAGGCCTCGATCTTGCGAAATTGGTTTTAGTGTGGTACTGTTCTTCAGTACGTACAAATATGCCCTCGAGAAGAAAAACCTCCCTTTTATGTAAGGATGGGAGGATGGTCATTTCGATATCTTTGTATACTAAAAACGGCTACACCAATCATCTAACTGTTTTCCTCGTATAGTTACATTAACAACACATAAGGACTCTCAACAAAAAGTGGAGCCAAAAAATATGAGAGGATGAAATTGAGCGCTCCTCTCTATTTTCTATAAATAGAGAGTGTAGAAGAAAAAATAAACTCAATCTTGTCCAAAAAATCCGATCGTGGGAAACCGAAAAACATATATTCTCTCTTTTGCTCTCTTGTATTCTTGGTCTCCAAAACCAGAGACCATTTGCAGTGAAGAATCCAATGAGAGTTGGTGAAGGTCTTCAATACTAGTATCAGGATCTCGTTATCTGCAAACAAAGAGATACCCAATTATGTTTTGTAGAAACAAGAAAATAGCAAAAAAAGAACAAGAACTGTGGCCGAAAAGAACAGACCATCTATCGAAAACAATCAATGATAACCTGAGATAGCGACAACAAAAAAATACAAAGAGAGAATCGGCCAAAAAAGATTGAAAAACCTAGAAGGCCAAACGGCTAGAGAGAGCTGAAAAAATGCAAGGAGGCCATCGATCGAAAGGCATCAACAAAAGAAAGGCCAAACGACCAGAGGCTCTAAGCTAGAAAAGACCAAAAATTGTGGGGAAAAACAATCAGCGATTTCAAAAAACTACCTGAGGCAGAAGACAGAAAAGTTCATTATACTTCTCACCGGTTTTGAAAAATACAACCTATTATGAGATAAAATTACCAAAATATCCAAATATTTTTGAGCAAAAAGATATTCTACCCCAAATGGGCGAAAGAACATCTTATAAAAATTATGAAATATTGGCTTATTGAATTACGTTCTTGACCCTAGACGAGTGTATATTTATAGTCTTGCCATTGTGTTACAAAACAAGATTGTCCTATCTTTGAGAATACTGACAGGAGTGAAGGACAAATTTACCATCCTACCCTCAATTAGTTACAAAATTTACTGAAAAACCAAGTACTACTTTTACAAGACATGACTTATTTAAACTGAATATTAATAAAAGTGAAGATTATTTTGCTTATATTGATTGTGCTTTTAATGTTGATGTGAACGTATGAGATAAACGCCTATATAAGTTTGAAAAAGTTGAAAAAATTATCCAACTTTGACTTATTGTCAGAATTTAAGAAAAATACTTTTAGTAAGTGTGAAGCATGTATATAAGAGAAAATGACAAAAAATATTTCCCAAAGAAACAACAACCGTATTGAAAATCATTAACACTGATTTATGTGGACCTTTAGAGTAAGATCACATTGACAAAAGGTTTATTCCATAATTTTTATCGATGATTACTCAAGATATACATACATATATATCTTAACACATAAATATGAGGTACTTGAATCATTCAAAGAATATAAGCAAGAAGTTATAAATCAACTAGGGCGTATAATCAAAGTTCTGAGATCAGATAAAGGTGGTGAGTATACTTCTGTAGAATCTCTAGAATTCTGTGAAGACTTTGATATTTCAAAGAAAAATACAATTTCAAGAGCACTTTAATAGAATGGTATAGCAAAAAGGTATAATAGGACATTACTGAATATGACAAGATATATGTTAATAGATACCTCTCTACCAAAAGTATTTTGGAGAGAAGTGATAAGTATAACTGTCTATATACTCAATAGAGTACCATGTAAAATTGTATTCTCTACACCATATGAGATGTAGTTTGAAAGAAAACTCAACCTAGGTCATCTGAGGAGGTATGATTTATCGCCCATGTAAACATTCTTGATTTATCTACTCTAAACATTCCTTATTAAGAATGTCATCCTTAAAAATGATAATGAGCATATTGATGATCTATTAGAGTAGATATTGATCAATCATCATTTGAACTCATAAATAATTTTCTTGAACAAAATCGAAACATTAAGTGAACATAAAAGACCTAAGGTCAGACCGTCCTAATTAAAGGATTATCACACTTATCTTGCACAAGAAATATGTAATTTGGTGGATTTAGATGTACTAACTAATAACTTTACTTATCAACAAACTATTGACTCATCTAAATTAATAGACTGAGAAAAAGCCACGGATGAGAAAATTGAATTTATTGAGAAAAACTAAGTCTGAAAATTGGTTGATTTGCCAAAAGAAAGGAAAGTCTTAGGATATAAATGGGTTCTGAAAAAGAAATATAAAATCGATTGACCTATCACAAGTTTAAGGTGAATTTGGTTGTAAAGAGATTTTCACAAAAAAAGAAAGTCTTAGGATATAAATTATGTTAAGACATATTCTCCTATTCTGAAATTTGTATCTATAAGGATAATCCTATCGATATCAACATATTATGATTTAAATTTATATCAATTAGATGTAAAGACTACTTTTATAAATAGAGATTTAAATGAAATCATATATATGCAACAACCTAAAGGATACAAAGTTAAAGGCCAAGAAGATAAAGTATATAGGTTGAAAAAATCCCTATATGAAATCTTTATACCCTGGATTAAGATGTTTCTCCCATATCCTTCATTTCAAACAACCTTGAGTTTAACCATAACTTGATTTTGACAATCATCTCATTATCATTCTCAATCAATAATGTCATTTACATATAATGATAAGATAACAAAGTGGCTCTTGTTGTTTCAGACATATACACAATGATTAAGTTCATTAGCAACAAATTAAAGTTTAATAATAGCATTTAGAAAAGTCAAATACCATTGACGAGGTGGTAGGATACTCATATGCTGACTTTGTTAGGAGCAAAGATGACAACAAATTAACCTCGAGACAAATATTCTTATTTGGAGGTAAAGTTGTTTCTTGGGCATGTAAGAAATAGGGTTGTATAGTATTGCATACATAGGAAATTGAGTATGTAGCTTGCTGTATGACTGTAAGTAGTACCGTTTGGATAAGCCGTTTCATACATGATCTTAATTTGGATATAGCCCATGAGCCAATTATAATTTATTGTGACAACAATGTAGCAATTGCTCTAATCAAGAGCGGAGCTAACAACTCCAAAAGCAAATATATAATAGTTAAAAATCACTATGTTCATGATATGGTTATGAAAAATGAAATATTCATCTCATATATGCCAACCAATAATATGTTAGAAAACCCCTTGACTATAGTCATAATAGAGGATCTTTTCTTAAAGTATATTACAAACATGGGTTTGAGATATGTGTGAATATTGTGTAAGTAAGAAACCACACAACGGATAATGATTGCAATCATAAAATGACATGACTAGGAAAGCCCCACAAAAGTGAAAGGTAAAACCATTATGTCAGACTACTTGGCTCGAATGGCTAAGTAGGAGATGTAAAAATGAGACAATAGTCATTCTTGGCATCCTCATCCACGAAAAATGGATAGACCGGCCATCTAGTTGCTTTTTGTGAGACAGTTACAGTAACCAACATATAAGGGCTCCTAATGAAAAACCCAACTAGGGAATTTGAGAGGATGGAGCCAGAGGCCATCCACTGCATGGACAAACTATGAGGTGAGGAATCTGGTGAGGGTCTTCAACATTTTCCATGTAGGAGCTCTTAAACTAGACATGGCCCATTTGGAATCAACCAGCACCTGAAACGAACCGTGTCTGAAACTGATGGAAACAGAACCTGATTAATTGGACCCAAAATTGTAACCGAATCAAGGAGCCTATTGCTTGATTACACTTCCTCTTATGAAAGTGGGCATTCAAATCGTAATCAAAACCCGGTGAAACCTGATTCAGTTTTGGTTCATGCTTTCATAAAAAACTAGTGGTCTGTAAGTTGGTCAGTATTTACCAGAATCAACATGTCTATCTTGGACCATACGAGGAAAGACAAATGGCAACCTATTTTATCTTATTTCGAGATTACTTCGGCTGCTAGAGGACGCAACATGAGGACTTCTCATCCTAATATTAATATTAGTTTCACCTAAGTATGTTTAGGTTTAGAGATCGGATGAGATTCTAATGGTGGACAAGTCGCACCTTCAAGGAACCCCCGCGCCGGTTGTTAGCTATTTAACGCAATTCTCCTCTTCCATCCAATCTTATGCAAGATAATCCCTTACATGGCTTGAGACCGGCGATTTTGGCAACTATTTTGAAGCATAGGTAGTTACAATCAACGTACTGCATCCTTTTCACTCATTTATATAAAATATAAAAAATAATTAGAGCATCAGAATATATTGTGTTCCATATGATAGAGTACAAATATATCGATATCATGCTTCATACAGGGTCTCATACGCTATTTGCAACGTTGTCGGCAACAAAATCATGGAGTCTGTGGTAAAGATATTGACTTGTTTCAGAGAATGGAGTAAGGAGTGATTATGCGTGCCAATTTTCCTGCCTGTTTTAGTGCTCCGCACTCTTTGCATATGCATCTCCCCTCATTCTTTGAGTATCTTCTGAAAAGCAGCATGATCTTGATCTGAATCTAATTGAAGTCCTCTACAGCACCTATGGGTCCATCAGAAATATGTCAAATATATCTTTTAATGGACGGATCCAATAGTCCCTTTTATTTTAAAATTAGAATGGCCATTAAGTGTGTGTGTGTGTGTGTGTGTGTGTGTGCGAGAGAGAGAGAGAGAGATTTCTTGGGGCACTATTTTATTAGATACACAAACACGAAGAAGAGCTTTCAGTGATCTTTTTAATTAGTTACGATTTTAAACAGTCAATATTGTTGCCACAGCTCACTCCCAACTTGTCACAGTACCTTTTATAGAACCCGATCCGATCAGCAACCCGGGCATCAGTTCCACTGTCA
Organism: Brasenia schreberi; assembly: GCA_036023115.1. Lineage (NCBI taxonomy): Eukaryota > Viridiplantae > Streptophyta > Magnoliopsida > Nymphaeales > Cabombaceae > Brasenia > Brasenia schreberi. Next base: position 21,026,390 of record JAYKKT010000070.1, read on the forward strand.
CACTCCAGGCTCCTAATGATCACACCATACCATGGAAACCGTCCGACAGCTATGTCTGCTGTGGATGGTGTCCACAGGCCGGTGATGACGTCATGTGCTGATGATTTGGTACTTGAGGGGTCATCCAGAACCATATTGCAGTCTTAAATTCAACCACTGGATCCGTACCAACAGCACCCGAGTTGTTTAGGAGGTCAATACCTCTATTGCTCTACCAGCCGGCCCTTAATTATAATTGCTGCAAGTTTATGTGATGTTCAAGCAAAGCTTTAGCTATGAGATATAAGCAACAATTTTCATTAGGAAAATAACCAATTATATTGATAAATAAATTTATGTGAAAGAATTTAAGGATAAATAAGATTCAGAGGAGATTTACTATGAAATTTGAATGGGTCCTCTGCCATAGTACATCTTTCCAGGTGAACACGGCCATTGAGGAGCGGAAAACCGGCGGGCTCGAGTTGTTGGTCATGATTTACCCAGAACCAATCATGTCAATCCTGAACCATACGGGGAAAGACAGAGGGCATACAAACAGGCACCCGTGAGTTTTCTCGACCTACCTTGCCTTATCCTACCCACACTAGGTGGGTCGGTTAGAGGGCGTGCAACATGAGGACTTTCTATGAGGTTGCTCATCTTAATACTATTTTCATTTAAGCATGTTTAAGTTTGGAGTTCGGATGTGATCGAGTGTATTAATGCTGAAAAAGTCGCACCCTTAAGACCACCCCCAAAGTATTCTCTAGGTAGTTACAATCGCTCTATCTTGCATCATATCAGAGTCAAAATGTTCTATATGATAGGATGCATTTGTATTGATACAATGCCTGATACGATATTTACAAAGTTGTTGGCATGGAGTCAGTGTGGTAAAATTACCCTTGGATCTTGCATCATAAAAGAGGCAATTCATCCAAGATAAATTTACAGAGGCAGAGGGAATCATTGGATCTTGCATTATGTCAAACTGAGGTGGAACTAGAGGGTGTTTTCAGATGCTTGATCGAAACCAAGTTCTCCCTCCTCAACATTGTTACAGGGTGTTGATCTAAAGTTTGAACACTGATTACAACCTTGCCATCTGTGTTTTAGAAGATCGCTAAGGAACCCAAAGCATACATCCCTCCTGTAAATCAAATATATACAAATTTGTTCAGTACAACCAAGTTCCTTTTATCTACAATGCTCCCTCTGTGCGTATGTGTGTGTGCATGTATCTAAACACATGCCAGCACAAATGTGATCCATGTTTAAGAATCCGACTCGTTACACATATTAGTTCTGTGAATGTTTAAGGTTCAGGGTACATGTGTCTCCATGAAGATATATTGTAGAAGACTATAAAAGTTACACTTCTCATTGGAAAATAAAAGGAAAAGAAGAGCGGAATGACGAGCAGAGTCTGCCATAAGGAGATTGCAACCAAAAACTAGCCATGATTATATTCTATCGAAGGCAATGAAAATTGTAAGAAATCAGTAAGCATGCACATCTTTTTCAATATCATTTATGTAAGATGTCTGTGATAGAAATGAAGATGTCGAGATGGATGAGTGGTCATACAAGAAAAGACCGTATACATAATGAGGTTATTAGAAACAAATTAGGAGTGGCACCAACAGAGGATAAAATGAGAGAATACCGTTTAAGATGGTTTGGACATATAGAAAGAAGATCAAAAGAAGAACATGTAAGAAGGTACGAAAAACTAAATTTGGAAAGTATAAAAAGAGCTAAAGGACGACCACAAAAGTGCTGGAAAGAAACAATAAAGAATGATCTAGCTTATTATGAGTTAACTGCTAACATGGCACACGATAGGGATCTGTGGAAACAAAGAATCCATGTAGCCGACCCGTCTAGTATGGGAAAAGTCTTAGTTGTTGTTGTTGTGTTGTATTTAGGCTTTTTCTATATGAACAGAGGAAACTGGCAGGCTTTAGAGAACGAATACATTGCATATCCTGAAGTTAAGATAGGCAGAATTTATTAAACCATGGTTTGAGCAAAAAGAACCACAAAAGGTAGACTTATCATCACATTCCACAGGCACCTAGTACAATCCAACAGTACCATGCGTTAAACTTTCACTAAAATATGAGGACGTCTCTTTTCCCAAATCCTAGATTCACCAGCTGCGTGAAGACAGATGGTGACAAGTTAAAAAAGAATATAGCTTTAGTTGCCTTTGCACTAGAAGAAGAAAACCAAGGCAAATAAAGAAAGGCTTATGATTGCTTTCTGGCAAACCACAATGGCAGTCGCCTTTACTCCCCTCGTGCAAGAAATAAACTTAAACCAGACGGGGACACCAAGAACCTTATTTTAATGGCAATGCAAAGATAATCTACACTTCGTTCATTTATTTAGCTGATCTAAACCACGATTGAGCTGTATTGCTTCGATGTGCAGTAATGCATGTTGTGTAGTTGAAAGACAAGGCATTCGTGGGTTACCAATTTCCTAAAGGAGGTACAGATTTCTTGTTCAAATGCAAGGGAATCGAGGGGAGACCGCAATTCAGGTTCCCATACGATACACCTATTTTCTATGCCTAAAACAATTCAAAATCATTTGCTCATATATGGCGACCAATGGCAGACATGGCTGAGCATCTTGTTGTTGCATCACATGCAAATATAACAAACTATTCCTGTGAAAGATTCCACTCGCTTCCCAGTGAATGCATTATAAAATAAGAGCGATGGAGGAGTTCACCATCCTCATCATATTCAATTTGCCTTAAGAAAAGAAGGAAAAGCAAGAGAAAATGGCAACAACCATCTTCATCACATTCGATCCGTTAGTTTTCCATCGGAGTCCCCCCCAACTTGGTCCAAGCGCAAGGCTAACTTCATTTGATAAGGCATGGGAAGCCTCACCATCTAAAAGGGCACAGTTGGCCTCCGGGCTTGGCCACCTAAAGGAAAATTACAGTTCCATCAATGCCTTCCTCCAGTTATTGGCAAACAAAGCTCGGTGAGGAAGTTGATGGATGACTTTCTTTTCTTTTTGGACGTGTGTGGGATGGATAAGGACTCTCTGAAGCAGATGAGAGAGCAATACCAATCTCTCTGTTCCATGATCCGTAGAGACGATTCTGGTTTGAAATCTGGCCTTTCTGCCTATCACTGCACTCGAAGCACAATGAAGAAGGAGCTTTCCAAGTGCCTAAGATTACTGAAAAGCATGGAGAAACATGTAGTCTCCTCTAATAGTGACAGTGGACACGGTTGATAAAGTCTTCAAGGATTCAAGGACAGCTGCTGTGTCCATCTTCAACATCCTTAGTTCGATTATCTTAGTCAAAAAGGCAGAAAAGTCTATCTTCTCATGATTCAGATCACTGGCTTCAAAGATACATGAGGATGAGAGTGATCACAATGAAATTAGTAGTATTGAGAAAGTAAATAAGGCTATATTTACACTCTGCAGCAATTCATCCAAAATAAATTTATGGAGGCAGATGGAATATTTGGATGTTGCATTCTGTGAAACTGAGGTGGAACTGGAGGGTGTTTTCAGATGCTTGATTGAAACCAAGTTTTCCCTCCTCAACATTGTCACAGGGTGTTGATCTACAATTGTGAACATTGATTACCACCTTGGCATGTGTTTTTGAAGATCGCTAAGGAACCCAATGTATACATCCCTCTTGTAAATCAAATACATATAAATTTGTTTATAACAATCAAGTCTCTTTTATCCACAATGCTCCGTGTGTGTGTATATGTGTGTCTGTGTGAATGCATGTACCTAAACACATGACTGCACAAATTTGAGCAATGTTTAGAAATCCGACTTGTTACACATGATAGTTCTCTGAATCTTTAATGAGCAGGGTAAATGTGCTGCCATGGTCATATCCTGTAGAATATACTATACGAATTATACTTTTCACTGAAAAATAAAATCATTCTACTATAAGGAAAAGAAGAGCGGAATGAAGAACAGAGTCTGCCTTAGGAGATTGCAGCCAGCAGCTAGCAATGATTATATCGTATCTAAGGCAATGAAAACTGTACGAAAGCAGTAAGTATGCATATCTTTTTCAACATCATTTCTGTAAGTTTGATAAATTAGGCTTGTTCTTTATGAAATGAGGAGATTTATCAAGAGGTAAACGAATGCTACTATAGAAGAAAAAGTAAAAGAAAGAAAGAAAGCAGAGTCTACCATAAGGATAAGACAAGCAACAGAAAAGCTAGGATCATATCCTGTTTATTATGAATATCATTTATTCCCATTTTATGTTTTACAGGTGTAACTTTTCTAAATTTTCATATTAGTTTGCCTGTCCATACATCCCTGGGATCGATAAACCTCTTGGATATTATGAAAAAAACAAAAACTCAGCGCTATGTCGCATTTTCACATTTGCTGGGAATCGTCTGGCTGTGGCATCCTTCTCTGAAACTTTTTCTATGGTGAGCGACTACTCTAGTCTGATTCTAGCAGTTATATGATGAGCATATACACAATCAAAGAGAAAATCTGGAACACGAAAGAATTGATTTCTTGATCTGCCCAAAATCAGTATAGTGGGGTTTATGTAGTTTTCTCATCAGGTAAAGTTAGCTCGGTACTCAGCACGAAAATTAGAGCAAGCTAGTGGTAGAAAACTTGGAGAGCAAAGCTTCGCATCTTCCATTTAGATTCTTTGGAATCTGTATTCATTTCCTTCAATGCAGTGAGGTAATTGCCTTGTTGTTTTGGAGTTTTGGATGAGATAAAGGTTGTAAAAGAGATCATTTTCGAACAATAGGGGTGATTTGATAGAAATTTAACAATTCAATTATAAAAAAAGAGTTTAAACAGAACTCAAGAATTTCATCAAAACCAAGTTAGATCTCTATGGAGTTCTGCGAAGAAGTCCATTAATCAATGTACTTGGATAAAACTTCATAGACAAGGCTGCATGGTCTTGGGAGATTCTTTGCATTTCAAGTGCATATCTATGGCCTTGTATGCTTCTTAATCTTGCTTCTCGGTGCTTTGCTACTATGCAAGGACTGATGCTGTGTCCATCTTCCGCCTCCTCAGTTCGATTAACTTAGGCCGGAAGGCAGAGAAGTCCATCTTCTAAAGATTGAGATCATTGGTTTCAAAGATCCATGAGGAGGAAAGTGACCAAGATGATATGAGAGTATTGAAAAGGTAGATATGGATATATTTACACTCTGCAGCAATTCATCCAAGACAGATTTATGGAGGCAGATGGAATCATTGAATCTTACATTCTGTGTAGCTGAGGTGGAACTGCAGGGTGTTTTCAGATGCTTGATCGAAACCAAGTTCTCCCTCCTCAACATTGTCACAGGGTGTTGATCTACAATTGTGAACATTGATTACCGCCTTGGCATGCGTTTTTGAAGATCGCTAAGGAACCCAATGTATAGATCCCTCTTGTAAATCAAATACATATAAACTTTTTTATGACAACCAAGTTCCTTTTATCCACAATGCTCCCTGCGTATGTGTCTGCATGTACCTAAACACATGCCTGTGCAAATTTGAACAATGTTTAGGAATCCAACTTGTTACACTTAATAGTTCTTTGAATCTTTAAGGTCAGGGTAAAAGTGTTGCCATGGTCATATCCTGTAGAAGACTATAAAAATTATACTTTTCATTAAGACATAAAACCATGCTACGATAAGGAAAAGAAGAGCGGAATGAAGAGCAGAGCCTGCCATAAGGAGATTCCAACCAGCAACTAGCCATGATTATATAGGATCTAAGGCAAGTTTGATAAATTAGGATTCTTCTTTATGAATAGAGGAAATTTACCGAGAAATAAACCATTGCTACTATACAAGAAAAAGGAAAAGAAGAAAGAAAGCAGAGTCGGCCGTAAGGATAAGAGAAGCAGCAGAAAACAAGGATCATTTCCTGTTTATTATGAATATCATTTGATGTTTTTCTTAATTTTCACACTAGTTTCACTTTGGAAACATCCCTGGGATCGATAGACCTCTTGGATCTTATGAAAAAGCAAAAGCTCTGCCCAACATCGCAAGTTCACATTTGCTGTGGCATCCGTCTCTCAACAATTTTCTCTCGTGAGCGACTGCTCTAGTCTGATTCAAACAATTATCTGATGAGCACAGACAATCAAACAGAAAAATCTTGAACAGTAAAGAATTGATTTCTTGATCTGCCAAAAATCAGTAAAGTGGGGTTTATGTAGTTTTTTCATCAGGTAAACTTAGCTCGGAACTCAGCACAAAAATAAGAACAAGCTAGCGGTAGCAAGCTTGGGGAGCAAAGCATCTCATCCATGGCGATTCTTTGGAATCTCTGTTCATTTCCATCAATACAGTGAGGTAATTGCATTGTAGTTTTGGAATTTCGGATTGGGAGTATCCTCTAGTTACTGATAGGGAGAAGGATAAAGGAGATAAAGAGATCATTTTCCGACGATAGGGGTGATTTAAATGAAATTTAACATTTCAATTGAAAAAACAGAGTTCAAACTGCATGCCTGAAGAATTTCATCAACCCCAAGTTAGACCTCTATGGAGTTCTACGAAGAAGGCTATTAATCAATGTACTTGGATAAAACTTCATAGACAAGGCTGCATGCTCTTCATAAGGGAAAGAAATCTTCGGGGAGTTTCTTTGTATTTCAAAAGTATATCTATGGCCTAATATGTTTCTTAATCTTTCTTCTTGGTGCTTTGCTACTATGCAGGGTAACGTGGCGCTCCTAAATATAGCGGAGGTCGTGCTGGAGTTTTGAGGATCAGGGGATTTGCATAAGGAAGCCTATGGTAAAATGGAATCCAAACAGATTTTGGTGCTTGGGTCTTGGTTGCACCTTGAGTCAGAAAAAAGAAATCCAAACAGATTTTGATTACGTTTCAGAGAGAGAGAGAGAGAGAGCATTGGAGCTAAACAACCTTGATTGTTTTAACACATTTGTGTATGTATATATGATATACAAGGGGGAGTTTACAGTGGGTTCCTTAGCAATCTTCTAAAATGCAGATCCCAAAGGCCCATTCGAGCAAATTAAGGCTATTGTATATGAATCAACACGCTGTGACGATGTTGAGGAGGGAGACCTTCGTTTGGATCAAGCATCTGAAAACATCCTCCAATTCCACCTCAAGTTCACTCAATGAAAGTTCCGATGCTTCCAGCTGCCTCTGTGCATTCATCTTCGATGAATTGCTGCAGAGTGTAAATATAGCTATATCAGCCTTCTCAATATCACTCATGTCATTTTGATCACCTTCCTCCTCATGGATCTTAGAACCCAACAATCGCAATCTTGAAAAGATGGATTTTTCCGCCTTCCGCCTCGAGATGGTCAAACTGAAAACGCTGAAGATGGACAGCGCAATAGTCCTCGCATCGTTGAAGACTTGATCAACTGTGTCTTCATTATTAGAGGAGACCACATGTTTCTCCATGCTTTTTAGTAATCTGAGGCACTTGGACATCTCCTTCTTCAATCTCTTCCTGGCACAGTGGTAGGCAGAGAGACCAGACTCCAAACCAGAATCACCTCGGCGAATCATGGAACCGAGTGATTGGTATTGCTCCCTCATCTGCAACAGAGAGTCCTTCACCATCCCGCACACATCCAATAAGCAAAGGAAGTCATCCATCAACTCCCTCACCAGGTTCTGTTTGCCAAACAAAGCCTTTTGAGTGAGAGGGAGTTGGAGGAAAGCATTGATGGAACTGTAAAGTTCCTTGAGGTGACCAAGCCCAGAGGCCAACTTTGCCTTTTTCGATGGGGAGGCTTCCCATTCGTTCGCCAAATGAAGGCAGTCTTGCACTTGGACCAAGTTGGGGTGGGACTTTGATGGAAAACTAATGGATCGAATGTGAAAGGATTTTACAGCAGGTGTTGTTGTTGCCATCTTCTCTTTCTTTTCCTTCTGTTCTGAAAGCCAAATGATGATGATGATGGTAACTAAGCTGTACCAAGGCCCTCCTTTTAAAGGCTGCATCAGGGAACAAGTAGAATATTTCATGTGATCATGTTCTTAGATGAGCATGTGGTGTAGCAAACAGGATCCTCAGACTTGTTTCCAACAATTCTGATAATAATTTGAACTTTTTAAGCATAAAAATTAGGTGGATCATGTGGGTAGTCTCAGTTTGTCTCCTGCTGATTCCCTTATTGGGAACGAGGAATAGATTCCTCTTCTTGATAATTGAGAGCCCACGAATGGCTTGTCTTTCATCTACACAACATGCATCGATATAAAAAGAACTATCCCAGCGGAAATGAAGCGAATAAATTTTAGTGACATGACCACAGAAATTTAATATAAAGCCTGCCACGATGGGAGAAGATGCGACGTCGATTATTATCCTATGCTTTGAAGACAGTGATATATCATTTGTCTTCACCTGGTTGGCGATTTGGGAAGAGGCCTCGATCTTGTGAAATTGGTTTTAGTCTGGTACGGTTCTTCTGTACGTACACATGAATTATGAATATGCCCTCCAGGGAAACAAAAGCCTGCCTTTTCCATGTTGGAGCTCTAAAACTAGACATGGCTCGGAATTGACCAGCACGGGCACCGAACGGGGTTCGAAGCTGGTTGAAATTAAACCTGATTAATGGGAACTGAAATTGTAACCGAGTCCATGAGCCCCTTGCTTGGTTACGCTTCCTCCTCGTATGAAATTATAACTAGAATCGATATTCAGAATTGGGTGAAACTTAATTCGGTTATGGTTCATGGTTCTGAGTGATAAAAAAACCTGTCATACTCGAGTTGTTGAACATAATTTACGCACAACCAACCTTGTCTATCCTCAACAATACGAGAAAAGACAAAGGGCACAAAATAAAAGGCACCCGTGCGTTTTGAAAACCTACCTTACCTTACCCAAGTTTTTCTCCACACTAGGTGGGTGGACTAGAAGGTGCAACACCAGGACTTCCTATGAGGTTGCTCATCCTAGTGCTATTTTCACCTTCTTATGTTTAAGTTTGGAGTTTGTATGCGATTCTTAATGCAAAAAAAGTCGCATCCTTAAAGAGCCCTCAAAGTATCATGTTGGTTGTCAGCTATCTAACGCAACCTTCCTCGTTTCTCTGGTCTTGAGATTGTTCATGCAAGATAATCCCTTACATGGCTTGAAACCTGACACTTTTGGCAACCATTTTGATGCCTAGGTAGTTAGAATCGCGGCATCTGCATCCCTTTCAATATAAAACATCAAAAATAGCTACAGCATCGTAACATATTATGTTCTGTTTGACAGGATGCATTTGTATTGATATCATGCTTGATACAGGGTTTGATATGATATTTACAACGTTGTGGTTAACAAAATCATGGAGTCAGTGTGGTAAAATTACCCTTGTTTCAGAAAATGGATTGTGTAGTGATTATGCATGCACTGTCGTAGTGCCTGTTTTAGTGTCTCCACACTCTTCACATATGCATCTCCCCTCATTCTTTCAGTATCTTCTAAAAAGCATCATGGTCTTGATCTGAATCAAATTCAAGTTCTCCACAGAACCTATGGGTTTACAAGAAATATCTTTTAATCAGCGGATCCCACAGTCCTTTTCAATTTACAATTATAACGGCCATTGAGAGAGAGAGAGAGAGAGAGAGAGAGAGAGAGAGAGAGAGAGAGAGAGAGAGAGAGAGAGAGAGAGAGAGCAAGTTGTCTCTTGCTACTATTTTATTAGATACACGAACACTAAGAAGAGCTTTCAGTGAACCCTTCAATTAGTTACTAATTCAAACATACTGCTATTAGAAAGACCTCTGGCTATAGCAGTCTATATTGTTTCCATAGCTAACACCCAATATGTCACAGTACCTTTTGTAGAACCCTAACCGATCAGCGACCCGGGCATCGGTTCCACGGCCACACTCCAGGCCCCCATTGATGATGTTGGTGATCACACCATACCCTGGAAGCCGTCCAGCAGCTACATCTGCAGCTGATGGTGTCCACCGGCCGGTGATGACATCATGTGCTGATGGTTTTGGTGCTTGAGGGGTCATCCAGAACCATATTGCAGTCTTAAATGCAACTACTGGATCCGTACCAACAGCATCTGGGTTGTTTAGGAGGTCAATACCTATTGCTCTACCAGCCGGCCCATAGTTATAATTGCTGCAATTTTATGTAATGTTTAAGCAAAGCTTTAGCTATGACATATGAGCAACAATTTTCATTAGCATGATAACCAGCTTTACTGATTGATAAACAAATTTATGTGAAAGAAGTAAGGATAAATAAGATTCAGAGGAGATTTACTATGAAATTTGAATGGGTCCTCTGCCGTAGTACTTCTTTCCAGGTGCACAAGGCCATTGAGCAGTAGCGACACAGTAGGCTCCTGGATTGCCTTGCTCCTGGAGAAAGCAGTATCCCCAAGAGTAGGCTCCATCTGGTGCAGTTGCCCATCCACCTACGGTAACAAGAATTTGCAGATGTCAATTTTCGCCTTTTCATTACATAACCTTTAGAAAACTCAATGATCATGCAGGGAGAGCCATCATAATGATGATGATCATACTCATACCTGTTGTTTCATGAGAAGTCTGACCAAGGAAAGCAGCAATCTCCCTTTTACGAGTGGCATCATCACTGGTTGTACCAAATCCACTGAAGGCTTTGGCAGCATTAATAAAGGCACTGTAAGTGTAAAATCCTTTAGCCGGACAAGCTGCATCGTTTCTATGCAGCAGCATCTGATTGAAGGTACTCTCTGAAATAAGTGAGCTCAAATCACAACCATTACCACCACCACCCCCGCTGCTACCGGCACTACACTGACTTTGGCACCCAGCTACGCAATAATCAGGTGTGCTACCACAGTAGCCCCACTGACTGCAACACAGGCCTCCAGGGCACACTGCACCCCCTGCTTGCCTCCCACATTGCTGCTGTGATGAGGTGCCACACTGGCTCTGGCACCCGGTGCCACAGTAGGCACTACTCGTGCCGCACCAGCCCCACTGGCTGCAACAGAGCCCTCCCGGACAGACCGCACCCCCGGCTTGGCTCCCACATTGCCCGGCCACTGCACCCAGTGTACCCAGTACCACAGAAAAGGCCAACAACTGCCAAGAGGAACTCATCACCAAGGAGAATATGGGTATCTTTTGCTCCTTGTACCCAATAAAGTATGTGGAGTTGAGGTAAGTTTGAAGATATATATAGGCTTAGTAAGTTCATTAATGTAGTTAGTGGTTTCCTTTGGCAAGTGGATGCATGCATACAAAATTGCCTTATCTTGATCATGATTGTATCCAAAAGAATCATTAAGCATATGCATGTAGACAATGACAGATCTCGCGAGGTGGAGTGTATGCCCCACCTAAAACTAAGAAAAACCCAAACGAGTATAGCCTACGACACGGAGTGCACATAAAACCGTGGACTATTCTCTGAACCTCAGAAAAGGGTGTCTGTGCATCGTGGGATACTATATAGAGCCCACAGTGCAACTGTGGCCTATCTGTCTCATCCTCAAATATTTTGTACATCTGCCACTATGTAGGTATCTAGAAACAAGAACGCAGATATATTGACTCTCTGGTTTAGCTAGTGATTTGCTTGGTGCTTGATTTGGAGTTTAATTATCCCAAATGAGTTAAGCGAGACACAACCCCTGGACTATGTGAAGGATCTAGACAAATCACCGTAAATGATGGGTACTAGAATTTGCAAAGAACTGAGCTGATTCCTACCTCTCTTTCATCTAGCGGGTGGCCATTTTGGCTGCTTCCAACCCCTCTTCTTTACATCTTCTTTCTCCTCTCTTCCTTTCTCTTTTACTCTCACTCTAGGCTAAGAAAAATAAGATGGAGAGCAATGAGTGGAACGTTTTTTTAGCCATGAGAGAGTTTCATGTGCCAGTGAGTAGGCTTTTGTGCTTGCCAAGGATTTTGGGTAAGTTTGTTTGTGAGGATTGGAGGTGGAGCAGTCACCTGTATGACAGTGCCTTCACAAGGTGAACGATTACCATCATGTCCTATTCTTTATTGGTAAATTGTAATGCACGTGTTTATGTCTTTCACGTTGAGAGATCCCTTATTTCTTTGATTCTATGATGCTCTATGGAATCACCTTCGTATCTTCTTCTTGAATAGAAGAATGAAGATACTTTGACAGAAACAACTGAGCTGATCTCCACACATATCTAATGCATAAATTGAACAGGCAGATCTACATTGAGCAGAGTCGGAGCGGCCATCTCACTCGAAATACGAATGAAAGAATAGAAAAAATACAGCTCACGATTGAATCAATCCATAAACCCTAAGCAGTCCCAAAAGTTATTGATCCACTAAGGCAAAACAAGCAGTATACGAGAAGCAGCACGCCGATAGCATGCTTTTCATTTTGCAATTTGGCCTCAACCATGTAAGGCACAATGAGCTTGTCCCCACTTGGGGTTCGTTCACCTTGAAGCTTATCATAAGCATTATACCGATAGCTAGTGCATGCATATTCAGTTTCCAATTCTGTATTCTACTTTTGACAACAACCGCTCAATAGTTGCTCCCACCTCATGAGTACACTCTCTCTACCTTGAACCTTTTTAGTCCATGCATATCTTGAAACCCTTCTCATTGCTTGACCTCTGTCACCTGGACACTTCAATTTTCACTTGTGTTGTACTCTCTTTCATGTTAATCTGCATCCAACCGAGATGGAGAGCCGTCCCTCACACTAAGTGTCATCGGCTACATGGATTCTTAGTTTGTCACTGTGCTCTATCTCATGTCATAATAACATTTAACTCTAACAAAACAATATCTTGTGTTAATTTATTGTTTCTTACACTTATTGGTCTTCCTCTACCTTGTTGAGTCATTTTGCTGAATCCGGATGACATCTTGCAATCGAAACCATTAATTCTCACTCGTCGAGCAAAGATCAGTCAGTTGGGTGCTGTAAATCGCACACACCACTATACCACTTGATCCGGTAAAGCTCATGCCACTAAACTAATCCTCAATCTTTGGTCAAAAGGTTCAAGAAAAAAACTATGTACTTAATTTTGCTAGATTACGCTTCAAGAGAGTGAGGGGTAAGGAAGTTAGCCCTAGATAATAAGATTCGTATTGGTTCTTGAAATATTGAAATATTGTCTAGTAGCTAATGGATGTGGTAAATACTATGATTTGGAGAAAGATTCATATCTTATGTTTATAAGAGGCAAAGTGGGTAAGAGAAAAAATAAAAGAGATTGAGGATACAGGTTTTAAATTATGACATTTCTGAAAGAAAAAGACTTGAAACGGAGTTGGTATTTTCAAAAATTAAGATTTAAAGGACAGTACAATAGACATACAATGATATGATTATTGAATCATGACATTGAAATTAATGATAAGAGGAAAGGGTTTTTAATATAGTTTGTGCTTACGCACCCCAAGTCAGACTAGAAGATAGTATAAAGATAATTTTTTGGGAGGAGTTAGATAAGGTGATTAAAAGAATTTCACAAAAGGAGATGATTTGTTTAGGAGGAAACTTAAATGGACATGTTAGTAAAGTGACATTGGGATATCAAGGTATTCATGGAAACTTTGGTTTTGGGGATATAAATGAGGAAGGTAGGGAGATTTTAAATTTTTGTCGTTTTCAATTTTGGTGACCGAATCATAAATAAAGATTTAAAGGATAGTGTAGTAGACATACAATGATATGGTGATCAAATCATGTCATTGAAATTAGTGTTAGGAGCATAAGTTTTGAATATAGTTTGTGCTTACACACCCCAAGTATGACTAGAAGATAGTATAAAGACTTTTTGGGAAGAATTAGATAAGGTGATTCAAAATATTGCATAAAGGGAGATAATTTGTTTAGGAGGAGGCTTAAATGAATATGTCGGTAAAGAGACATTAAGATATCAAGGTATTCATAGAAACTTTGGTTTTGAGATATAAATGAGAAAGATTAGGAGATTTTAAATTTTGCTATGGCATTTGATCATTTTGTATTCAATACAATCTTGAAAAATGAGATGAACATTTAATTACTTATAAGAGTGTTTTATCACAAACACAAATTGATTATTTTGTTTATAGAAAAAAGATAGATTATATTGTAAAGATTGCAGGGTAATTCTAGGAGAAAGCATAAGCATCCAACATTGACTTTTAGTTATGAATTTACATGTAAAAATGTGAATAAAAAAGAAAAGAGTGCATCGAGCTATTCAGACTAAATGGTAGAACCTCAAAAGTGAAAGAAAGTATATTTAAACAAAAAGTCCTTCAAGGAGATGCTTGAAATTATGTTGGTATACCTTATGATATGTGGAACAATATGGCTATACATATTAGAAAGTGGCGAAAGATTATTAGGTGAATCTAAGGGAGGGGTAATGACATAAAAAGAAGCTTGGTGGTGGAGTGAAATGGTGTAAGATAAAATTACAGTACAGAGGACATGTTATAAATTATATTATAGTAAAAAAACTAGTAAAAGTTTAGAGGCTTATAAAAAAGTAAAGAAAAAAGCAAAAAAGGCCGTCAAGTGAAGCAAAAACTAAAATTTAGGAGGATTTATATAAAAAATTCAACTCAAAAGAGGGTGAAAGAGATATTTTTTGAATATTTAGGATTACAGATAAGAAAACTAAGGATCTTAATTTTGTTAAATTCAACAAAGACGAGGATGAGAAAATTCTAGTAACAAATAATATATAAAAAATAGATAGAAAAAATATTTTTATAAGCTTCTTAATGAAAATAAAAATATTAATATTAGTTTAAGAGAGTTAACCAAATTAGAAAATTATATAAACCATAATTTCTATCAATGTATTCAAAAAAATAAAGTCAAAGATGCTCTTAAACATATGAAGGGTGATAAATTTATAGGATTGGACAATATTTCTATAAAAGTTTAGAAAATCCTAGGAGAGAAATGAATCACTTGGCTTATATGACTATTTAATGGAATATGAAGAACTTAAAAGATGTACGAGTAGTGGAGAGTGAGTACACTTATAACCATATATAAGAATAAGGAAGACATTTAGAATTATTTGAATTATCGAGGGATCAAGTAAATGAGCTGCACTATGAAATTATGGGAATGAATTATCGAACGTAGGTTAAGACAAAATTCGAATCAATAGAGAACAAATTCGGATTCATGCCAAGCAGTTCTACTATTGAAGCGATTCACTTTTTGAGACGTCTTACGAAACATTTTAGAGCAAAAAAAGAAAAACCTTCACATGATATTCATTGATTTATAAAAAGCTTACCATGGGTACTAAGGAATGCTCTTTGGAGAACCTTGAGAAAAAGAGGTATCCCATTGACATACATAAACCTTATAAGAGACATGTACGGTGGTGCAAAAAAATTGTGTGAGGACTTCTGGAGGAATGACATACTTCTTTGAAGTTAATATTGAGTTACATCAAGGATCAACTTTAAGTTCATACTTATTTATAATAGTAATTGATGAGTTAAAAATATATATTCAAGATGAAGTACCTTTATGTTATTTGCATATGATATTATGTTAGTAGAGGAATCTAAGAAAAAAGTTAATAGAAAATTGGAACTATAGAGAGAAACATTAGAAAGTAAAGGTTTCCGACTTAGTAAAACAAAGACAGAATATATGGAATAATGTAAAAATTAAAATTGACACACATTACCTCCCCAAAAGAAAAGTTTTAAATACCTAGGGTCAATTTTTTATAATAATAGAAGAATTGATGGAGATGTTACACATATAATTAATGAAGATTGGTTAAAATGGAGAGGAACATTAAATATTCTTTGTGATAAGAAGATACCACTAAAATTAAAAGGTAAATATTATAGCATGTTTTATGGTTCTGATTATTGAGCACTTAATCATCAACATGTACAAAAGATGTTTGTGGCAGAAATGAAGATGTTGAGTTAGATGAGTGGTCATACAAGGAAAGACTATATACATAATGAGGTTATTAGAAACAAATTGGGAGTAGCATCAATAGAGGATAAAATGAGAGAATATCGTTTAAGATAGTTTGGACATATAGAAAGAATATTAAAAGAAGCATCTATAAGAAAGTATGAAAAACTAGATTTTGAAAGTATTAAAAGAGGTAGAGGATGACCACAAAAGTGTTGGAAAGAAACAATAAGAAATGATCTAGTTTATGTTGATTTAACTAATAACATAACACATGATAGGACTTTGTGTAAACAAAGAATTCATGTAGTTGACCCCGTCTAGTATGCAAAAAGGCTTAGTTGTTGTACGCTTATTGACCTTCTCCAATGCATTGAATTTTCGAGACTCATCCATGTGTACTTAATTTCCATGGTTATGCCTTTCTTTTGAGACTCATACATGTGCACATATATATATATATATATATATATATATATGTATATATATATATATATGTATATATATATATATATATATGTATATGTATATATATATATATATGTATATATATATATGTATATGTATATATATATATATGTGCACATATATATATATATATATATATATATATATATATATTAGTGATCCATGTAACTGACCCTACTTAGTGAAGGATAAGGCTTGGTTTTGGGTGATCCATGTCCATATTTGAAACGTTTACCAAGACATATCATGATCTAGTTGTATAAAATGCAAATTCATTGAGTTTTGAGTTGAACCTTCAATATTCAACTAATGTATGGAGCCGAATACGGTTCATGAAAATTTACAATGAATATGATTAGAATGCACTAAATTCCTATTATTCTTAGCATGACTGGACTTTTTTTACTTTTTGTTTTTGGGTTTTCAGATTTCAAATGAAACACTCACCTCGCTCTAAAGTGAGTCAGCCACTGCATATAGCTGACAGCACTAAGTATATATATATTTATATATATATAGGAGAAGGCTTGATTTCAGTTTGGTTATGATTTTCTTTTTAAAGTTTTTTTATGATAAACGGGATAGGATCCAGAAATGAACTTAGCACTTCCACTCGATCCAGGTCTGCAAATTGGGTTATATTCAACCTGTTGACAACTGGACTGGATCCAATAGAGTATCTGATCCGATATATGTTCCATGAACAAGTACAAGCTGGATCACATACATATGAATTTCAGGTCAGGCGTAGGGTTTCGAAACCCATTTCGGTCAAAGCTTCCTCTGGACTCGTGCTATTCAGAATGCACGTTGTAAACGGGTTGGACCCTAGAATTCAGGCGGTGAATGTTGAACCGAGTCCACTGAATCGATGGGACACCTAGCTTTTGAGATGAGATCCATTTATGTACTACCTGGGTGTTATATTGAAAACCAAGCCTGACTCGGTTCATATGAAATATCTAAGCCCGAATAGCTTTACATGTTCAAAAGCAGAGCTGGTGATTTCCAACACAAAACCCAACACGAACATAACCTGGAAATTCCATGTTCATGTACACCCAAGGTGACACGAAAAAATAGGGCTTTATTCGGGTTGACCAGTTGTGGACACAAACACTAAACTGCAGAAAGATAACACAACCTGAAACATGACATTACTGGTGAATTCAGTCATGACATCAAACCTTACAAGTACATGACCTGGAAGTTCCATGTCCGTGTCCACTCAAAGTTGCAAAAACAAAATCAGCCATATACTATATCACCTGTTGTGGACATGAATAAGAAATGCATGTTAAGAACACAAAAAGAATTGGTTCATGTTTGGGTTCACATATTTTTGACACAAGCATGAAATGACATAACAGGAACACAACCCGGAACAAGAAATTGTGAACTATTTTGAGATAGGCAACTATTATATATTAACCGCTACAGCATCATAGAGATGCTCTTCCAACGCGTAATTCAGTGCCTCATACACTTAGAGTCAATACAATAAGGCATATTGTGAAATAAATGTGTTTAACTTTATCCATTTTGCCCATAAAGTGGCGAAGTCCAACTATATATATATATATATATATATATATATATATATATATATATATATATATATTATGTTTCTGACAAACATCATAAACTTCAATATACACAGAAGTAGGATTATTTAGACGAGCAAATTACGGACTCTTTGGTACATATTTTGTATTGGAAGCATTATTTATCTTTTCTGGTAGCAATTCGGGGGACTTCATTAGTTTTATTTACTCTCTCTCTCTCTCTCTCTCTAATAGATAGATAGATATTTGTACAGGAAGACGGAGATGAACACTATGTGGGCAAGAAGAAGCATCTTATATAATTTGCAACTCCTTCACGCTTATTGAATAACTTAATATGTAATACATGATATCCGTGAAATATATATATATATATATATATGGAGAGAGTGGGACATGGTAGACAACTACATATTGATTGATTATCACTATTGTTTGCACGATCAATTGAAAAATGGTTATCAAGACACTCATCTTATGTCACACTATGTGCATTAAATGACATCAATTCGGGCAGCTCGATATGCATAGTCTAATAAAATCTGCCATGGCAACTCATAATTTCTCTCTCTCTCTCTCTCTCTCTCTATATATATATATATGTTACACACATAACACACATTAGCTACATAAGTGTGTATCACTGTTGTTTGCACGATCAATTGAAAGATGGTTATCAAGACACTCATCTTATGTCACACTATGTGCATTAAATGACATTAATTCGGGCAGCTCGATATGCATAGTCTAATAAAATCTGCTATGGCAACTCCTAATTTCTCTCTCTCTCTCTATATATATATATATATGTTACGCACATAACACACATTAGCTATATAAGTGTGTATCTGCACGTATACTGTACGTGTTGGCATGCAATGATTTACAGTATCGAGTATCGGGCAACTTCCATGATATAAACGAGAACATTATAAAGAAAAGTTAGGTTCATAATAGTTCATTACCGAAAAGTTGGTGTAGCATGCTGGTCCAAAATTGATTTTTCGCGATCAATAACGGAACAATTCGGCGGTTCGAACCGCCAGAATACATCGAAAAACAATTCCAAAGGTTGGACTGCACATTAACATAAGATACAAGAAAATCATACATCTTAAAGGGTATAAAACGGTGAACACATGAAAATAAGCGACTCGAACTGGTTGAGTGGGAAGGGTAGGCTCAACTTTTAGGTTTGTGTTACGGACCCGGTGTGCCTCTCTTTCGTTGAGCCCTCGCCCTCTTTTTCTCTATTCTGTCAGCTACTATATGTGAGTTTTACTGGGTTTAGAATCATGGACTGAGTTGTTAGGTCAGTCTCCGTCTCAGACTTTAATGGATGTTACAATCCACACAATGTGGTTTGAAATTCATCTAGATTTTTATCGTTAGGAGAAATTGGTGATATGGAACCCCACAATTAACACGCATATATATAATCTTGTTCTACCTTCCTTGCTAAAGTAAGTTAATGGACATGCAATTTCAACTCCAGTTGGTCATAACCGGACAGCACTTTGTTTCTGCGTGCACCCTTTCCCTTTTGACCCAGTCATCTGATTGACTGGTTTGGCATGGCCAGTTGAGCCCTTGATCTGCAACCTAACCCGGCCTACCGGTTGATTTTATTAGGTTAGACCGTGTCTTATCCAAAGTAAGCTTGAGGGGTACGATAAGTGCCTAGATAAGGCTAATGTGCTTCTAAACATACACACACATGTACATGCATGAACCTAGACATAGACATGATACATATTTGAGATAAACTTGTTTATAACCTAACTCTTGACGAACATGATTTGATATGCACGCGTTTGATTGAAGAAGGTAATTTCATATTATGTTCTTTGTGAAATTTGAATAAAGTAAAGAGGTTGCAAGAGTCGAAATGGCCAGTACTGCTCCTTCTGTTGGAACTGTCTCTGCACTCACTCTTTCACTCATTAGGGAAACAGGAAGAGGGAGGTTAAGAGAGAAGGAGAAGGAGAAGGAGCTTAAAGGAAGATTGAGGAGGCCGATCAGTGGGACGCTCAACAGCCACCCTGCTCTCTCTTTATCTTCATAGAGAATTTGTCCTGCAAATCCCTAAGAAAATGAAAATTGTTGTACGTTAGGTTTCACGTATTCTTGACATGAGGATGAAATAACAAGACAGGAACACAACCTAGAACAAGAGACTGTGACCCCTTTCAAATATATATAGAAATTTGAGATATAGAATATAGAAATTTTTAACCAAACTTCAAAACATACATAGCATAAAGTTAGCAAACACAAGAAATTATCTCAAATTTGCTACAGATCAAATTCTACACGATCATGTTTTTCTTTATAATACTAACTACTTTCCCTCTTGTCCTTGTCTCTGCCTGCAATCATTTAATGTAAGCAAAGGAGGCATACACCACTTCAACCATCGAGTGCTGGTTTTCTCCATTCCCAGTACTCGAATTTAAGACCGTGCTTAGGATTGAAGCGTGGTTGAAGACAAAGCTATCTTACCGACTCATTGCTTAAGCCAACCATTAATAGAATCTGTGTGCAAGCCTCCAACTTTTGTGGGCAGTTCCTCCCTTTGGATTTTTCCTCACCTATCTCGCATAGCCATCGAAATTCTCAGTCGATCATCTCACTGAGAACCAAAGCTTTTGGGTTTCCTTCTCGTTTAGACTCGCAGGAGCTGCTCCCGCGGCATTTAAACTTAGAGAGATTCAAACAACAGTGATACGGATGACGCGACACAGGACTCGTGATGTTGAACCGAAGTATCAAGCCGACTGTCACGTAGGTAAAGTTTAAGCGACAACACAACTTAGAGAGAGATTTTGGGCGTGCGTCGTCTTCTTCCTCCACCCCGAAACAAGATCTCAAAGCATTAAAACACACACACACAATCATTATCAATAAGCTGTTATTCAAAGAGTTTTTTTTTTTTTACTTTGGAACCCTTTTGCACTATCTCTTCTCCTCTTTTCGGATCGGCTTCTAGCTTTCTTGTTTTCTGCAAAAGCTCCATCCCTTGTCTATGTGACTGAGAGTCATCACAGGCTATTACTCTCTATAGAGAGAAAGAGGACTACACAAATATTTTCACCGTATGATCTTTAAGATCGGTGGTAGAAATTTGAATCAAATGTACCATTGTATTTGTGTACAAGTGATTCAAATCTCCATCACCCATGATAAAGATCGAACGGTGAAGATAGTGATTGGATCATGCCCACCCAAGTGTAATTTCACAATTATTGGGGTTTTTGGTGGCATATATATACATACTTATAGAGTATCTAAAGCATTGTTCGCAGTTTTGATGTAAAGCATCCTATAAATGTGCACACGAATCTACACGAACAATAATTCTGACCAGTAAATATATGATGCTACAGGCTAAATTAAAAAATTAAATGACGTCTATAGTAAATAAAACAAGGGGATATGGATGCCTACTTATACACGCCTCTCCCTGGCATCAATCCCCTTGATAGTCAAGGCTTATGATTGCCTTCAAGTATGGCTTCAAGACCATCTCATTTTCCTCGTTGGGCAAAGATTAGTCAAACAAATCCTCAATCTTTGGTCAAAAGTTTTAAGAGAAAAACAAATATAGGTGCTTTATTTTTAACCCTCTTGATTTTCTGAAATGCATTGAATTTCGAAAGATTTCAGGGTCCTGTCTAGACATGGCCGGTTCTGGTTTACTTGAAACTAGGAACTGGATTCAAACTGAGACCAAGCTGGTTCTGATTCGGGTTTGGAGCATCTGGTTTCTGTTTGTTGCCCAAATTGTCCAAAACTGGGAAAATATAGAAAAATTGAAATTGAAAACATATGGAGCCATTGGTTCCGGTTTTGGGTCGGTTTCAGTTCCATGGAAGATAGAATGTGTTGAACTTTATCTATCTTTCCCATCTTTTATTGGTAGATTGGGCAGGCCGGAGTCCGATGCACACCCCAAGCATGGAGCACATGACCTTAAACTTGTGAATGGACCCCCCTAACCATGTGAGCGCTATTGCCCGTAGTGCAATTTTACCAATCTTATTAGAAACTTAGGTGCACTAAATCAAATTGTATCGCTTACAATGCGGACTGGATCAGCTAACGTAGCACTGGATCTGGTTCAAATCCGATTTCTGGTCATACTTGTCATCAATTTTCTGTGAATGATTCATGTTTCATACTCAAGGCTAAAATCGTGTGTAGTAAAATATGACCTCCAAATGCAGTTGGACGGCTCAGATTCCGTGTAGGAACTTATAACATGTAACAAGATCCTCTAAGGAGGTCATATTTTACTACACTGTTGTACATGTGTAGGAACTTAGGTGTACACATGCATGTGCCCCACACACGCACAAACACTCACACACAGAGGAGAGAGCCACACACTCACAGAGAGGGAGAGAGATTGTAAAATTTACAACATTTGCCATAAAGACTCCAAAGAGCGATTGGTTTATTCGTGCTAAGCCATGACACCGGACACGTTACATTTGTGAATCTCACAATTATTCCACACACAAATGGACACGACCCGAGAACAGGTTTAAGTGTCCAGGCAACATGGAGCCAGACGGCAACACTGTCTGACCGCAGGCTTCTTATTTAGAGTTGGTCTAAAGGCTCCACTTCAGATCATACAGACAAATTGTCCAAAGTGGAGCCCTACATTTATAATCTTTTAGAAGGGCTTCTGACTGTAGCAGTCAAGGTTGGCACCCGGGCTCACACCAAATATGCTGCAATACCTCTGGTAGAACCCTATCCGATCTGCAACCCGGGCATCATATCCATGCCCGCACTCCAGACCTCCATTGATGATGTTGGTGATCACGCCATAGCCGGGCAAGCGGCCAGCCGCTGTGTCTGCAGCCGAAGGAGTCCATTTCCCAGTGATGACATCATGTGCTGAGGGCTTAGGTGATTGGGTAGTCGTCCAGAACCACAATGCAGTCTTGAATGAAATTACTGGATCACTGGCAACTAAATCCGGGTTGTTCAGGAGATCGGATCCTATTGCTTTCCCAGCAGGCCCATAATTATAGTTGCTGCAGAATTTGAAATTAAAATATCTTAGATATATTTATCTCCTTAAAGGATGAGGTCTTAGTAATAGTGATGGAAGAAATATATGCTTCATGATCTCACAATGTCCACTTCAATCAAGTTAGATAGCCAGAAAGCAGATTTTCATGAGACAATAATTTGATTTCTAACTTATAAAATCATAAACTTTAATCTACAATGGTAAGTAAAACAGTGAGGAGATGTTCGTTACTATGAGATCTGGATGGGTCCTCTCCCGTAATATTTCTTCCCAGCAGCGCAGGGCCATTGAGCACTGTTTACACAGTAGGATCCTGGATTGCCTTGCTCATTGATGTAGCAGTATCCCCATGAATAGGGTCCATCTGGTGCAGTTGGCCATCCTCCTGCAATCCCAAAGTCCTTTATTAAGTACATACATTTGAAGCAAGAGGGTTAGCTGCCTGTTTTTCCTTTCCACTGTCTTGCATGTCTACCAATTCAAGACAGCACCCGACCACCCACCTGAAATCAATGGCCAGTATACTAGAGACTCCTTGCAACTGAAAGGACTAAGGATTCTTACCTGTTGTTTCGTGAGATGTTTGAGCAAGGAAGGCAGCAATCTCCCTTTTACGTGTGGCATCGTCACCAGTTGTACCAAAGCCACTGAAGGCTTTAGCAGCAGTAATGAAAGCATTGTAAGTGTAAAATCCTTTTCCGGGACAAGCTGCATCATTTCTATGCAGTAGCATGTTTTCAAAGATGCTCTGGGGAATCAGGGTGCTCAAGTCACTACCACCACCACTACACGGGCCGCTTTGGCACCCAGTTCCACAGTAGTCAGTAGTGCTGCCACACCAGCCATACTGGCTGCAGCACAACCCGTTGGAGCACAAAGCACCACCGGCTTGGCTACCGCATTGCTGTGCTTGTGCACACACTGCACCCAGTAACAGGGCCAGTAGCAGCCATGGCAAAGAGGGAAACCCCATGAAAGAAAGAACGACTAATATGTGAAGACAAGACTTGAGCTTGGATGGGATTGATGTAAGGGAGATGGCAAGTATAAATAGACACCCATATCCGGCCCTTTGTCTTACTAACTATTGACGTCATATAATATTTTATTTTAATGTTACGGGCTGATTCATGAACAGGTTTATTGGATGATTCGATAAACAGTGCGAAGAAGTATTACCGAAAAAGTTGGAGAAGTGGAAGAACAAGAAGATGCCCACAGTATAATGAAGCGTGCGCCATTGGCCCAGCCACAGAAAAGGTTTAGCTACAAGATTGAGTTCATTAGGGTCGAGGCAAGCCGAGTTGCTCACAAGCTCAAACTCGCATCAATCGGTTTGAGCTCGAGCCAAGCTTGAGCTCAAGGGTCTCAGCTTCAGCATCTCAAGAGGCAAATCAAGCTTTATAATTGTTGACGCGGAAAATTGACAATAATGTAATAAAAATTCATTTACATTTAAATTTCTTTTTGTTTTTGAGTCAACCTGCATTTGTTTGGGCTAATTCACGAGCTCAATCTAATCCCAGCTGACTGAGCTCCAGTTCTAGCTGAGCTTGATCGAATCAATCTTGGTTGCACAGAGCTCAAACGAGCATCAATCGGTTTGAGCTCGAGCCAAGCTTGAGCTCAAGGGTCTCAGCTTCAGCATCTCAAGAGCCAAATCAAGCTTTATAATTGTTGACCCCGAAAATTGACAATAATGTAACAAAAATTCTTTTACATTTAAATTTTTTTTGTTTTTGAGTCAACCTGCATTTGTTTGGGCTAATTCACGAGCTCAATCTAATCCCAGCTGACTGAGCTCCAGTTCTAGCTGAGCTTGATCGAATCAATCTTGGTTGCACCGAGCTCAAACGAGCCTAGACAGCAAAACTCTAGTGGTACGAACAACTCGAGCTTGAGACTGAAAATCGAACTCGTTCGAGATCGAGAACGAGATCGAGATCGATTTACCTCTAGAGCTCACCATGTAAAGATCCGCCACTTCATCTGAACCCATTGTCATGACAAACTTAGCCAATCAAACAATGAGCTGGGAATTATCGGAAACTTCTACTTATCGGCCCATTAACGGAATTACCGGCGAACAATGGATCAGGTTCATCTGAAATTCCACGGAGATCTTGTTTATCATTAAATGGTTGAAGAAACCAAATGATCTGGTGAACAATTCATTCAGACATAAGCACAACTCTTATGTACATATCTAGAGGAACTTCCTCCCTTTGGCATTGCGATGCGGGAGGGCTTTGGTGACAACTTCGGCAGCCATTTCTTACAGTGAGCTCAATGTAAAATTATCCAGATATCCATATCCGGCTCAAGCTATAATTTGATTCAGTTTAGAAGTGTCAGCATATTACCCAAATGCTTCACATCGCCATTTATGTAGGAAGACTTGAGCCTTTTCATGGTACCGGTATATTCATTATTTATCTTTTCTGGTGCACGATATATGCACTATTTGGAGGTCTTCATTGGTTATCAATCAACTGAGAGGTATCAATATCTCATTCTCGCATCAGCCAGATGACGAAATCGCTGAAATTGGAAAGCTTACGTGTTGGCGTAGTTTCCAAAACGTTGCTGGAATCGACCAACCCCCTTAATTTAATTGAATATTCAATATAAGAATGTCTTAAGAGAATATATCGGTGATGCTCTTAAAACAAACAGTGCACATAATTGTTTAATACAATGAGTAATGACCTCTCTCTCTCTAGAGGAGACTTTCATCTTTACAGTACCGAGTGTTGGGCAATTTGTATGATATAAATGAGAACATTATAAATAAAAGTTAGATTCATAATGAAGTACGGAAAAGTTGGTGTTGCAGTAATTTGAGATAGGAGAAAGTCATACACTTGAAAGGTATATAGTGAACACACGAAAATAAGCGCGGCTCACAACTGGTTGGGAAAAACAATCACCCATGTACTTATTATATATATACATGCATACATATATATAAAATGTATATCTTTATTTATAGTTAAGAATGGGAAGAGTAGGTCAACTTTTAAGTTTATGTTACAGACTCCCGCGTCTCTCTTTCGTTCCTTGCTCTCTCTCTCTCTCTCTCTCTCTCTCTCTCTCTCTCTCTCTCTCTCTCTCTCTCTATATATATATATATATATATATATATATATATATATATATATATATAGAGAGAGAGAGAGAGAGAGAGAGAGAGAGAGAGAGAGTTGGTGGTGGCATTGTGCTCCCTTTACCGACAATGATATTCTCAGTCTCAAAAACCAAAAATAATGCTAATCGTAATCCAGCCTTCATTATCCATTTGGGACTGCATATATCAAATCAATCTGTTCTATGATACTCTGCATTGAAATAATAATTTATCTGCTTGACGATCTGGTGTTTTGGATCCTGCTTAGTCTTTCTTCTTCAATCCGGTACAAGATGAGGAAGAAGCGGGTGACAAGAAAGTTGTGGCATCGGCGAATAAGTCATGAACTCATCATGGATTCCATAAAGATATTTGTGATTAAAAGATTCTAATTGTATTGCACCATACGTGTCCGAATGCACCTACACATATGAATCGATGGATACTCCTTTACTTGGTATGACTGGAAAACTTTGCATGTCTTGGAAACTTTGCATCTACATATAGCGAGCATTGCTTAGATGAACATCCATTAATGAACCTCCGAACGGTCACTCGAGCAACAGAGGAGAGAAGAGACAACAGAAGTGCAACATCAAATTTATAAAAGAGCTATAAGTTCGAAATAAAAGAGAACTCATAAGAGTCCTTGATTGTGTACTTTATGATAACTTAGAAACCGTGGTGAAATTTTTTATTTGAATTGAATTGTGGTAAATTTTGGAAAAAATGAGAAAGTAAATATACTTTACAAATGTATTCAGGTTACCTAAGAAAGTAAATATAATTTACAAATGTAGTAAAAGCACCTTTGATAAAACTCCTGTTTATAAGAGGACAACATGGTAAACTTAAAAACTTGACAATTTTATTTAAAGCTGGATCAAAGACCAAGTCCAATGAAAAACTAAAACCAAAGGTAAGGTTATCTAAATTAAATTAGATTATTAAACTGATAGTACTTAGTTCCATACAACCAAATCTCAATATTCGATTTTAGGATATTGGATAGATATATCCGATTGCTTAGTTCCCTAGATTTACTCCTATAGTCATGTATTAGGTCCCCTACCTAGACGTGGCAATTTGGGTATTGAACCATGGGACTTACCCCGAACTAAACCCTTTGAAAAATCACACCTATATTGGAGTATAAAACCGCAAAATGACTCAGTCCCATTAATTTCTTTTACATTTTCTGTGATAGTTTTCAACACAATTTTTTAAACTTAGTTTTCCTTCACAAATTCAATTTGGTGTCAATCTGTTTTGAAAGGACCAGGAAGCAAACCCCTGCCATAACTTGAACCAAATTTGAACTGGAACCATCACGTATCAGAACCCAAACTAAAACAGACCAGAACCAATGAGGGGTCAACGCGATTATGATTTGGGTTCCCATTAAACCAAGACCCAAGGTTCAGAACTAATTGTTAGAGTTAACAAGGAACAGTTGGTGTTTGTGCCCATCTCATGTTTACAGCTGAAGTGTTGTTGTGAGAGGAAAGAATTGAAGGTTTTACACATGGTAACTTTTACCTTATATTGACTAAATCATGAGTAAACAAAGACAAATTGATTGTATATACTTTACAAGAACTTCTTGATATTCTTTCTTCCATTAATGAAGTCTGAACACAAAACTTAATCGGATGTTTCAATATGGCCTTCGATATATTCTAGAGATGATGCATTAGATCACATAAGAATTCAAAAACAAAGTGTGTTTCAGTTTGAGACAAACTCAGATTCATATACGGCACTCCTTAACCCACCCTACTTAGCTAGTTCGGAAAAAGGTTTTTAAGCCAACAACTTTGAAACATGAAGTGCAAATCAACGTGACTGTCTCCGTCACTGCTATATCCACCACAACATAATCCACTTGAACTTGTGGCAGCCGATGGCAATATTTGAACCAACCCTCACAACCCGACCCGAACGGGACAGGGAATACCCAACCCAATCAGGTTTGGATTCAGGTAGTGTGATAAGATGCCCCAACCACAACATAATCTACCCTTTGGGTTTAAAACTTGCAGCAATAGATGACAATATTAACCCAACTTATGCAACCCTGACCCGAATGAAGTGAGGAATACCCGATCCAATCAAGTTTCATTTATGGGGATAAGATGTCCCTATCTATGGGATCAAACAATGCCTAGCATGAGAGGCTGTCTAGCATCTCTCTCTATATATAGAGAGAGGTAGTTGTAAATACTCAAACCTTATCCACACTCCAGTCTACTAAAACATCTCCACAATTTGATTGGCATTATCAACGGTTAAGATTTGAAAAAAACTACCTTTTTACTTTGTATTTATGTTTTTTTTTCACATTAACTATTCATCTCAATGATGAAATGGTTGAGATGATAAAGTAGATTTTAGCATGGATAGGGTTCGAGGATTTATCACTAAATACCCTTGTTTCTTTCCCGTACGACCCAATCAGGTTCTTACATGGGAATAATATAGCCTGACCCATATATATATACATATATACATATATATATACATACATATATATATATACATATATATATACATACATATATATATACATATATATATACATACATACATACATATATATATATATACATACACCAGTTTTGGCCCCGTACCCATTGTGCTAGAGCCCCTACCCGTCCCTTTAAGGATTGGATCGGGTTCAGATAAGCATACATGTTCCCTACCCAACCCACCACGTTGCTGTTCCTACCTAAGCATGATGAAAATATATTCCAAATCATTCAACAAGTCTAGGGGAGAACTCCTTGTCACGATATTTACAAACTTGGAACCTCAAGTTCATTTAAAACTTATGAGGATCTACAAAAACAGCCCATTATAAACCATTTTGTAAACGTATGCAAGTAAGGGCATCATAAAAGAAATATGTTAATTGGGGAAACTTGAGAACAAGATGCTAATATGTAAAAAGAAACATCAGCACTTTTAAACGCATCCAAACTCCAGAGATCTGAAACCAATCAAACTAAGACGAGACCTTGATCCAAACCAATCAAACTAAGTGATACAGGCAGATTATCTGGCTTGTGAAAGCCTACATATCAGAAGGACCTCCGGTAATATGAGTCAAGGTAGGTACCAGGGCTCACACCAAGTAAGGCACAACACCTCTGGTAAAACCCAATCCGACCCACAACCTGGGCATCATATCCATGGTCACACTCCAGGCCTCCATTGATGATGATGGTGGTTACCATAGCTGGGAACCCAGTTAGTAGCTGCATCGGCAGTATGGGTGGCAAATCAGGCCATCTGGTCGGGTCACTTCGGGTTCGGGTCACAAATAGGCCAACCTGAATTTCTGTTTGTCAATTTATTGGGTACAAACCCGCCCTGGGTCAGGTTCGTGTCAACCCCAATATGTAAATACTATTACCAAACATACACACACATTGACCGCTGCGTCCCCTGCTTGACTACCACATTGACCACTGCCTTTTCATCAGCTGTGCTTGGATTCAGTGACTTGCAGGGATTTACAATCTCCCTCCTTCAAACTTCCTCTTCCTTTCTTTGGAATTGATGTTTTCAGTCTGAAACGTTTTCCCACTCCCACTAGATTCTTGGGAATGTTTCTTTCCCTCGTGGTAAGAACTTAATTCTTAAAGAGGACGTGATTTCTTTGAGCTAAAAAGCCATTTGGGGATCTCCGGCGAGATCAACCGGCTAGTCGATCCATGAGCATGTGGCAAAGATCATTAAGGTATAACCAGATTCGTATTAAGTTTCCTGATCTCGTTTCAATAGTCTGTTCTGTTGGTGAATGCTTACAATCAGTGCGGATCTAGAAATCTTTCTAAAATGGGGCATCAGACTATGAAGGCTCCGGCGATATATGTATTATAGACCACGGATCCAACCATGAGTTATACCGCGGTTTACAAGTAAAGAATGGGTCCTTGATTCATAAGATGCGAACACTGACTTGTTGAAACTCATATAGTGATCATGTTTACTCTGTGTGTGTGAGAGAGAGAGAGAGAACCTTAATTTTATTCACTATTATTTAAAGGTTCCAAGGAGCCATTGGACCGTCTTTCATGTTACTAAGTTATACAGGCAGACTATCTGGCTTGGAAAATCCTACATATATCAGAAGGACCTCTGGTTATAGCAGTCAAGGTTGTCTCCAGGGGTCACACCAAGTAAGCCACTGTACCTCTGGAAAAACCCGATCCTATCCGCAACCCGGGCATCAAATCCATGGCCACACTCCAGGCCTCCATTTATGATGTTAGTGATCACGCCATAGCCCGGATGGCGGCCGGCGGCAGTGTCTGCAGCAGAAGGAGTCCATTGCCCAGTGATAACAGCATGTGCTGAAGGCTTTGGTGATTGGGGAGTCATCCAGAACCATATTGCTGTCTTGAATGCAATTATCGGATCTGATGCTACTGCATCAGGATCGTTAAGCAGATCGTATCCTATCTCTCGCCCAGCAGGCCCATAGTTATAGTTGCTGCAAAAAGAAAATATTGAAAATTATTCATACTTTCAGATATTCACATCCTCACATGCTACTTCACCATGACACGATAGAAACACTCAGTATGATGTGCCTTATTTTATATGCATTGACACAACGGGGACACGAAACAAGGATAATTTATGTACACAAGTAACATTACCTTAACCATGGCTTTTCTCAATCAATCTTTTCCTCTTCATGTGTGTGTGTGTGTGTGCACGCGTGTGCATGTGTGTGGTTCCTATGAAAGTTGCATGCACTATGAGAGTTGCACGAAACAAGGATTTTTCAGAGACGACATGTGTGCGTGCATGTGTGTGTGTGAGTGAATGAAGAGAGAAATCGGGTTGTGCTTACTATGAGAGTTGCACGGGTCCCCTGCCATAGTACTTCTTTCCGGGGGCACAAGGCCATTGAGCGCTGGGTACACAGTAGTCTCCTGGATTGCCTTGCTCTTGCTTAAAACAGTATCCCCATGAATAGGGTCCATCTGGTGCAGTTGCCCATCCACCTGCAATCAATAATTATTATAGATGTAATATGCTACATTTTCATCACATAACTTTAATATAATTAAAGAAGATTGTTTAAGCTTGTGCTAATTAACCAAAATCGAGCAAATTTCGGGTTGTCAAGGAGAGTTCTTAAACATCATTCTTTCTATGTTGTGTCATATTAGTATTTAACATTTTTTCATTTGGGAAGACGGAAGCCAGATGCAGGCCCTGGAAATTGGACTCATGGCCTTCATCTTGCGAGTCCACCCTATAGTCAGGTGATCTATTTCTCTTTGTGCCGTATTAGTATTCAACTTTAATGAAGCAAGTTCATGTTTTATGTGCTGTCAATGTTCGCCGTCTATACAAACCCCATATGTAAGCAATTAAAAGAATTTTATACCTGTTGTTTCATGAGAAGTCTGACCAAAGAAAGCAGCTATCTCTCTTTTACGTGTGGCATCGTCACCTGTTGTACCGAAGCCATTGAAGGCTTTGGCAGCAGCAATGAAAGCACTGTAAGTGTAAAATCCTTTAGCAGGACAAGCCCCGTCATTTCTATGCAGCAGCATCTGATTGAAGGTGCTCTCTGAAATAAGTGAGCTCAAGTCACCACCACCACCACCGCCACCGCCACCACCGCCTCCTCCACTGCACTGACTTTGGCACCCGGCACCACAGTAGTCGTTAGTGCTACCACACCAGCCCCATTGGCTGCAGCAGAGCCCTCCTGGGCACACTGCACCCCCTGCTTGACTACCACATTGCTCTGCTTGTGCACGCCATATTGCACACAGTAACAGAGCCAAAGGCAACAACAATGGCAAAGAAAAGGACCTCATGACGAAGACTGTTTGCTTCGATGAGATCGATCGAAAGGAGATGCCGAGTATATATAGGCAAAGTTCGCTCAGACTAATGGCTTTACGCTAATGTAGTCAGTCAACCTGATTTGTCTCGTGCTCGATACGTTATGCAGCTTGGCATCGGTATTTGTTTTTACCCGTGTTTGGAGTCTTCGGCTTTGTTTGGTCAAGTCTATTATGAGTTTTACTGGGTTTAGAATGATGGAGTGAGTTATTAGGTCAGTCTCGGTCTCCGTGTTCAATGGATGTTATAATCGATGATGTGGTTCGAAATTCATCCAGTGACAAATGATGTTGTCTTTTGGTGGATAAACTTGTATAAATATTCATATCATTTGATTGGCTTGATGACAGAGATTTGAATTAAGGTATTATTGTATTTTTGTACTTCAGATTTATTTCATCACGTGTTTTGTTTTATCACTTCCATCGTTATCTCAAAGATAGACAATAGAAATGTTTATTAACGATTACAAACTTTATACTTAGAATTTAGTGCACCATGTATATTTTGTTTTATCAATTCAACCGATATCTCAAAGATTAATAATATAAATGTTTATGCAAGATTATACACGGAAATATATTATGCATTTACATTATCTCTCTCTCTCTCTC
Source organism: Brasenia schreberi (assembly GCA_036023115.1). Lineage (NCBI taxonomy): Eukaryota > Viridiplantae > Streptophyta > Magnoliopsida > Nymphaeales > Cabombaceae > Brasenia > Brasenia schreberi. The sequence goes on from JAYKKT010000070.1 coordinate 21,058,967, forward strand.
TCTCTCTCTCTCTCTCTCTCTCTATATATATATATATATATATATATATATATATATATATATATATATATATATATAGAGAGAGAGAGAGAGAGAGAGAGATCTAAATATAGTATCTTGTTATGCTAAAATAAGCTAATGGACATGCAGTTTCAAACTCAGTTCCTTGTAACCGGACGGGCCAAGCAAATATTCTAATGCATTAAATCTACTTTTGAATTCAGCCAAACAATTGTTGATCTCATCATTTTGTTCATACGTGCACCTTTTGCTTTTGACCCGGCCACCTGATTGACTGGTTTGGCTTGGCCAGTCGAACCCTTGATCTGCAACCTAACCCCACCTACCAGTTGACCTTATTAGGTCAGACCATGCCTTACCAACTTAAGCTTGAGGGTTGCGATAAGTGTCTTGATAAAGGTCAATATGCTTCCCAAATTTTATTCACACACACAGACTTATTGTGAAAGGAGCTCAAATAGGATGCTCTTATGCCAAGTTGTACTGATGGAACAATGAACAAGGGGGTCTATCCACAAGGTTTATGGCTGTAGCAATTTAAGTTGGCACCATAGCTCACCACAAGTATGTCACAATACCTCTTGAAGAAATGAATCCGATCTCTACCCCTGTCATCGAACCCAAGGCCGCACTCCGCACCTCCATTGATGATGTTGGTGATTATGCCATAGCCCGGGAACCGGCCACCGACCAAGTCGCCGGATAAAGGAGTCCATTGCTCGGTGATGGCATCGTGTGCAGAAGGTTTTGGTGGTTGCGGAGTCATCCAAAACCATAAGGCTGTCTTGAATTTAATGACTGGATCCGTCGCGACTAAGTCGGGGTTGTTAAGCAGATCAAGCCCTATTGCTTTTCCAGCTGGTACCCACGGGACAGGTCCAAATTGCCATCCTTAGTTAAACAAGGGTCTCTTTTTTTCTTTTTGAATATTTGATCATTTGATTACATAATACCCATGAATTAAGCATCAACATAATTTTCTAGCATGCATGTACATAAAATATATATCTTAGCTGCACTACATCCGCATTTAAGTACTTAACTAAACAACCTTATATATAATAGATAAGCCAAACAATAAAGGGGTGCAATAGGAAGACTGGTCCATTCAGTACCCTTGGTTAAGGCAAATTTATGGCCACCCGAGCACAGTGTGTATTCATACATATTAGCCATGTGTGTGCGCGCGTGCATGCATGTGCTTGTTACTTCACCTAACAAGTAAAAATAGTGGTTCTTTATGAAAATTTATGTATATATCCAACCTCACGTAGTGTGGGAGAAGGCTTAGTTTAGTTTGCTTTTTCACTAGACATTAAAATAAGTAATGCATCTCAAAAGTAATCACTGGGGGACCCACTTTAGGGCGAAATGAGCCATGCACCACCACCCAAAACCTGAAAACTTCCCAAGTCCACCACTATATATAAGGGAATACTAAGCATTTTGTGGATGTCGCCTCACCCAAAAAAGGTCTTAAGTAGGTTACTTCAAGTAATCACCCCTAGATTTACTGTAACTCAGCATGGGTTAGATTCGAATTTACATACGTTTTACAAGCTCAACTGATCTCATGTTTGAGAGAGAGAGAGAGATTTGCATGGGTCCTCTGCCATAGTATTTCTTTACAGTGGCACAAGGCCATTGGGTGCTTTCTACACAGTAGTCCGATTGGCCGTCTCTGGTTTACTATGCAATACCCCCAACAGTATGGTCCGTCCGGTGAAGTTGCTGATCCACCTGCAATTGGAAAGTTTGTATCAATGTCAAGCATGGTGAACTTCCGCAGTTTACATATGCTTCTTTTGATCTTTCTCAATCATATCTAATCCTTGACCTTAATCAACCTTTAATCCTAATCAAGTTCTTCCCAACACTAAGTTTGATCGGCTAAACAAAGGATTGTGCAGAATGCAACATATGATACAGAACCTTGATTTGATCTTCACTGGAGTAGAAAATGCATCTAGATGATCCATATTAGGGCAACAGTGGATGCATTTCAACGATAAAAATCAATGTAAGACAACAATCATCATATTCCAGATGATAGAATCCTCTCTCCCCGAATCGAAGCTGTAAAGGCGGCAATCGCGACTGCCATACCTGTTGTTTGATGAGATGTTTAAGCAAGGAAGGCTGCCACTTCCCTTCCTCTAGTGGTACTATCACCCACCATGCCAAAGCTGGGAAAAGCTTGGGCAGCAGCAATGAAGGCACTATAATTGTAGAACCCTTTTGAGGGGCACCCTGCATCATTCCTATGTAGCAACATCTTCTCAAACATACTTTGAGAAATAATTGAACTCAAGTCATCGCCATCAACGCTGCCAGCACCGCCACTGCTACCACCATCACTGCATTCACTTCGGCACCCAGTTCTGTAATGGTCAGTGTGTCTGCCACCCATCAGGCCGCCCGCACACTCATTACCTGCTGCTTGCCTATCACATTGCTCTGGTTGAGCACATAATTCACGACATATGAGGGCCAACAACAACAGTGGTAAAGTAGAGGATCTCATTAGAGAATGACCTACAGATGAAGAATCATGGAGAAGTACTCGATTCGGTCTTCAACCAAGTGTATGGTGCTTGATTTAATACAAACAGGGTTCATTGTCTAGGAAACAAGATGCATCTTTAGGAGCTGGCAAATATAACTACATACCAGCCTGTAATTAACCTATCATCACTGTAGCCCTTTATTCAGTAACGAGAGGCCGAAGCCTCACACCGTGCAACCCGAAGAGTCGAACTCGCCAGGTGCATGGTGGGAGTCAGAGAGCCCTGTCAGGTGAGCTAACGCTATGGGTAATGCCAATGTATCTTCTTAAATAGGGACATTATGATTAACGAGTTGAAATATGAAAGAAACCTCTTCCATCCTCTAACTTCTCATTAATGATGAAGGTAATTCTTTCAGCAATTACACCTATTTCATATTAGTATAGCAGACTAGGAATGGCAATTTTCAACCTGACCTAAACCCAACACGAAAAATCCGTGTTTAGGTCGAGAGTTTGGCATCTCGGTCAGTTCTGGGTCGTTCAAAAAAGACCTGACAAAAAATCGGGTTGTGTCCGGTTTGATTCAGTCCCTTACCTCAAGCCAACTTATATATTGAGGGCTGTGGTATTCGGTGCAAGATTTTATTCTATCTGATAGAGGCAGACAAGTTGGCTTTTTATATATATATTACACGTGAGGAAAGAGGGAAGAAGAGGATATTTTATTTTGAGATTTTGGCTCAGTTCAAGAACAATTCTTCATATAAATATGCATTGATTTAGCACTGTTTAGAGGTCCTTGCTTTCACATCTTCATTATGAATAGATTAATTTTGCAAAGTTGGGGTCAACTACTTAACAATGATATCGATCGTCACAAAAGACGAAAGCATGCAGGTTTATTTTCTAATTTGTATTTCATCCAAATGGTGAAATTATCATTTTTAATATGTACCCTAATTTGTTTTGCAGAAATTAAAGCATCACAATGTAGCAAGTATGGCAAAAGAAACCACTTGAATCTATGGGACCTGACCGTGCCTAAAGTTTATTACCTTAAGTCAGTGGCAGATATAGAATTTTTTATTGGGTGGCGTGAACTGCCTGTTCTAGGCATTTTGGTTTAGATTATAAATAATTCGAAACTGAATATATGATTTCGGTTTCACGGATGGAACCGGGATCGAACCTGATGACCCCCAGTTCTGTGTCCGGTTCTGGATTAGGTTCAGCCAACCGACCGAAAAACTGAAGATTAAGTATGTCAGACCGGCTTAGCCTGGTCCAGACCCACCTGCACCATAGTCTCTCTCTCGCTCTCCCCGACTTTTCGTTTCATCGCCTGTTACGTCAGAGAGATCCACGGCGCTATGGTCTGCGAAAAGTGTATGCGTCTCTCTCTCTCTTTCTCTGTGTGTGTGTGTGTGTGTGTGTGTGTGTGTGTGTGTGATTGTGGAATTTGGGCAGGTGAGAAGAAGTTGGCGAAAGTGATCGTTCCAGACAAATGGAAGGAAGGATCCAGCAACACCAACGAGAGCGGTGGCCGCAAAATCAACGAGAACAAACTTCTCTCCAAGAAGCAGAGGTCCCTTCCTTTACCCTTCTACGATTTCCCTTTTCCGTCTTATTGGTACCCTGCTTAGTCATTATTTTCTCGTTGTTGACTAAATTTTTGTGCTTGGGGTTCTTAGATGGACGCCCTACGGCTCAACCACATGCATCATATGCAAGCAGCAGGTGCACCAAGATGCCAAGTATTGCCATACTTGTGCCTACACTAAAGGTATTGTCAATTCCTCTCTCTCTCTCCTAAATTGGTAACCAGACTGGTGCTTTTGAATTGATTTATTTGGGTAGTGCAGGAGAGGTTTAAACTATGAGTCTTCTCTTTCTTTGCAGGTGTCTGCGCTATGTGTGGAAAGCAAGTTCTTGATACAAAACATTACAAGCAAAGCAATGTGTAGAAATGCATTGGTTTGGGTACAGTCTATATGGAATGCTCATATTCTGAAACTGGTTTATTTCAGTTTGTAGTTTATGTTTTTTGGAGAGGTGGGGTTCTTCCCTTGTAAATCATGTGGAGTAGGAAACTGTCTCCTTGTTAACTAAACGTTGGAACCATCATTGTTGCTAATCTATATCATAGATAATTAGCTTTGTCTTTCTTTGCCTCGTTTAGTTGGGGTTTTCTGTTATCTGAAATGAAATGTGGTACTCTCTTGAGGAATAGATTTCCAATCTGGAATGCTACTCTTGCGTCTTGGCAAACAGACCGCTTTCATGTATATTTTTTTTCTTATTTTGTTCCCTACTGGTTGGGATTATACTACTCTCTTGGTGAACTTGTTTGTTTGCAGACTAATGCATCCAGTGTCTGATGTTACTCACTAGGCAGACCACTTTGGGACCGAATTTACTGTTGGATTGGAAGGTTTTATGCACTGCGTTTGTAGCTTAACTAACTTTATTTTTATGTGAACTGTTGTTTAGCAGGTTGTCTAGTCTATTGGTTATGGTGGAGAAGAGTTCTTTTATGTTTTTTTCATGATAAACGTGTAATGCAATCTGTTACTCTAGGGTATGGTGGTTCGACTTTTTAGATGGCTAGGGTACTGGCGACCCATCAGATAATATCCTTCCACACACTGATATTTCTCTTTCTAATGCATTCATGAATGTCCTTTTAGCACCTGATGCTGATTAGATGAACTACTTTAGAGAAATGCTGATGGAGATCAATGAAATATTAGACATGTTCGTTCAATTGTGTTGAGGATGGCCAGCTGGTCCTACTTTTGCCTATGCTTGGACATAGGATATATCCATTATCATCCCCAAGCTCTTTCCCTGCCTGACGTCACCTGGTTTTCCCTTCATTTACCAAATTCAAGCTCAGTTTATCTAGGTCCTTCTTACATGATTCTTGCTGATCTCTTGCTTAGCAAAAGTCTAACAGCATCGATATTTTATGCACATAGTTTCAATTTTTGATGAATGATTTCTAAGAATCAGGAAATCCATTGCTGTTACGTTAACTTTTGTATCTACCTCTATTAATAGCAAATCCTAGGACCTAGGAGAGCTAGGGATGAATAATGAAATAGACAAGTGATCTTCCCTAGGAAACTAGCGAGCTCCAGAAAGGTTGAGAATGGAATGGTGGTGGGCTGCTCTTCCAAAAATTGTAGATCAAATTCATGTGTAGCTTCCATACGTCAAATGAGAGGTAGTTAAGTGAAGCCTTGCAAAAAATGCCCCCATTGCTACCATCGTAAGGTGAGTTAGGGGTAAGGTAGGATGCAAGTTTCCTGCTAAAAGGAGAAATATAATATTGTCCTGAATTGGTTATATGTCCGGTACACTGGTGCCAATTAAATATGGAAAAAAAATTCAGTGATATGTAAAACATCTAATATTAAATCTCCAGTGCATAACCGTAGAGAAAAATAGGTAAAAATCATAAATTATTGCCAAAATTAAAGAAAGGTCCAGCTATGGCTTTTCTAAGCTTCATTTCTTACTTCCAGCATCCTACATGCTACGCTCTTCATTAACACCTGCCCAAGAGGCTGAGATGTGGAGTTTCTAAGGGATGTTGTACTCTTGGATATAATGAAAGACCACATGGTATTGATTTCTGAGCATAAAAGAAAGAACTTCTGGTTCAATGCGGTGCTTAAGGGTGAAAGACAACACAGCTAGGACAATGAAAACCGGACATTGAGAAAAATGGATGATGGACTTGCTGCTGTGGAACATAAATATCCTAAGGGGGTAAACGGAATCAGAACATGCTGCATGCAGTACAGTGGAAGACATAGAGCTGAAATTAGGAAAGACTTCTAAGGATCAAGGGGGAAAACCCTAAGGCCTTGGTGTGATTATTCATATCTTTTGCCCTTAGTGGTGCCAGGACTTTGCTTAAGCAAGCAACGTGTAGTCACTTAGAGATGCTTGGTGAGACATGGAGTTTAGGTTTAGGAGCCTCATTGCATATAAATATGAAGAGTTGACTCTTCAATATGGAAGTTGAAATAATAGGCGCAATAGTTATAGTTTTGGTCTTGATCGTAATTAAAAAGTTATATGTAGATTCATTCTTGTTGGTGGTTATGTTGATGCAAGTCTTAGCTTTGGATGCAAAGTAGATCCAATTAGAGATAATCTGCCTCTGGGTATCATGATGTGTCTGAGGGTTATATCTGTTGGAACATAGTTTTTGAACTTTGCCAAATCAGTTGCTATACTAGAAGTTGTTGTGTTACCTATTCTATCTATTCAAGCATGAGATATCACCTGTGTGAACTACTGAAGATTTGATCAACTCTGTTTTTCTTGTATAGAGGTTGTTGACGCGTAAAATCAGATATGTAAATGAAATGTGAAGGTTTAGTTGAATGCCTTAATTGTGACAGGCAAGAGTTGCTTTTCTCAAGGTTTCCAGAAAGATCTGGTACAAAGAGACTCGAGGTGAAAAGTGATACCAATGGCAGTTTCAAAGAGCGAAGTACCTTGAAGAAAACAGGGTTGCATTCTTCAAAGCGTGCGTGTAGCTACTTGTCAGTCATGATCAGAATGCACGGATTGAAATATTGGATGCTAAATGCGGATATTTATCGTTGTGATTGTGGAGATGCTAGCAGCTAGCCACAAAAAGAAGCTGTAAGCCAGCATTCCTTCAGGAGATCTACTCTTATGTGGAATGGACAAAACTCACAAGTTAGTACAAATAGAATTGAGAGCACGCAGCTCAGAACGTTTATCACTGAAACCTGAACTGACAGTGACCACCCCTCTAGTTTCTGACCAGAGTGTGCGCACACACACGCACGCACTTAGACATGCTAAAGGGTTTGAATTGCAGAACAGTGAGAACCTGATCATTTAGCGACTGTATTTTCCACGGCATCGTAAACCCTGGTTCTAAGAAGAGAGGTTATTATGTATATTCTAGCATATGATTCTATATAATATTGTATCACATTAATTCTCCATAAAACTATCATATCATATGATGCTCAGCTACTGTAAAACCTGCTTCTGATTGACTGCCACTGAGATGCTTGTGACCCACACCAAGATTAGTTACGTCTGCACCGATGGAACTCCTAAATTTCATTATACTTCTCGCTCCTCGCTCTATGCAGATGAACTTAATTTCATGTAAGCATTTATCTACATGCCTAGCCGGTCAATTTTCAAAACTTCTCAGTAGCTGCTCGATTCCGAATGATGCAGTTAAGTGATTAATAATTGGGACCAGTATGCTCCTCTGTTTAGCACTCTCTTTGTAATGCTATAACCACTTTGGCGGTAGTGAACAACCAGATGCCTATATAAATATTCGGCATAACCTAAGCTATGTGATATGCAATTGATTTCATCATGAATCAAAACGGAATAATACCAAAGAATGAGAATCCTTTGGAATCTCTTTCTCGGAATTGAGTTCTTGGAATTTATTTTCATTATGCTGAAATTGATTGAATGTAAAGAACCAGATGATACAAAACTCTTTGTACGGATAGATACCCATACATCTGAAAGGAATACAAATATCTTCCCAACCATTTTTCCAGATCATTTGCCCAAAGAACAGAATATATGAAACCGATCAGAAACTAATCTTTTAGTTGACAGTCTTTAGCTCTCAATCCCATTGCAGAGGAGGTTCAAAGCAAAGGTTAGGGGAAATTTGTGAGCCCAAGGCTTCAATGAGTATGTCAGCAGGATCCCAAATGTCCATCCAAGGGCCGTAAAGTTCCGAGAATGCCAGATCCTGAACCCAGTCCAGATTGGTTTGTGTTAACTGAAGCTCAGTCAAGCCTGCCCTGAACACGCTCATTGGATCTTGACACACTTCTGATCCGCAGGCTATTTCTTGATGTTGGTCTGTATCATATCGAGAAGACGAAAAATTGCTCGCGTCGTGAATTTTGTGATCGAACTCTGGCTCAAGGCCCATATTCGCTGAAAGTTCCTGTTCTGATGATATAGTGTCGCTGGACGAATAGCACACCTGATTCGTCACCCTGGCCATAGTTTCCTGCCGGGCTTGTCGCTGTAAGAGCTTTTGAGGTGTTGCCTTCCGATATATCTTGCATAAAACCATGTCCTTCTGTTCACACAATAAGAGTGAGAATTTCATTTACTGCGTTCTAATGTCATGCAGTGCTGTCTATGTCAAGAATCCCGATGGATCTCGAAGTGATATTTTCTGCTTGTAATGATTTCCAATGCTTTTACTAATAGTTGTTACAATGGAGTTCTTTAAGTTGGTGAAGCTGTAGAAATATCTTCTTTTTTCCCTTGATGATGAGAAGCGCTCTCCGAAAACATCGTAATTCTCAGTTTGTTTAATGCATGGATAAGTCTAGCTTGATGGTGCTGTAAAACAAATTAAAACTGGTTCTCCTTTCGCATATCATTATATGTTCATCTTTTACCGTTCTAATCTTGTAATGCTGATTAATATATGAAATTCGTAGTGTGTCGTGTAGGTTGTAAAAGCATAAATTCTGCCTTAAGGGGATAGTTTTCCGGCATTCTGTACTCACTCATTCATAATCCAGTCGATCTTGCAACTTGATACTTTGCCTGTGTAGTACACCAAGGTCTTCTTGAGCCCAATGATGCGCCTTTGTTCCGCCTTGCTTCTGATCTCCCAATCCGAGCCAGTGGCCTTCCAAAAACCATAATGAGAAGAAAGGGGGAAAAAATCACAAGTTCATCACAACACCAACAAGATGGGTCAGGGGTTCGTCTCCCATGGTGTTAATCTCTTGCATGAACCCTTTCGGCCAACGATAAAAACTGAAAAAAAGTCACTAGCCCGATTTTAAGGCCGAAAACAAAGCCAACGGTAAAAACCAAAGTACCTGGCAATTCCCAAGGATCATATGCATACTGCTCTACTGTGCCAATAATATCGCACTGGGGTGCCTTCCCTGATGCTTCTCTCTTAAGGTAGAACCCCAAGAGCTCTTCATCTGTAGGGTGGAACCTAAAGTCAGGGAGATCATATTCATTGTGTGATTGTCTATCCATGTTGGGAGCTCGAGGTTAAGCTTTCATGTCTCACATTAAATGGCTATATAGCTGATTGCCAATGACTCCGAGAAGAAGAAACTCGAGCATTATCCTCCAAACAAACGTGTTCGATACAGTTTTAGATACGAATTGAAGTATTCAACCTTGGTTAATTTAATTAATGTCGTTGGTGCTGTGCCATTTGGCCGGACCTGAATCGGGCTTCATTGACCCGTTCCACCAATCCTCCCACTTCTTTTCTCTGGCCTTACATCACCATCACTACAATAATTTGATTAAATTGGAAAGTATTGAAGGTTGGCTTCTGCCGTTAGATCAGACTTTTTATCCTTCCTATTCTCGTACCGTCCATATTTTATGCATGAGCCATCATTTTTCATGGTGTTCAGCCCTTGTATGCATGCATTATATATAAAACCACATGCCCTTTCACCACACATACATACGCATATTTATGTAAACACATGTGCACACACATATACACATAGATACATATATATATATATATAAGGTAATCATGTACACTTTTAATGATACTATATATAACTATATATATAATAATTATGTTATATAAATATATATAAGACCTATATTAGATAAATATATATATATATATATATATATAATTTTATACGTAGAATATACATAAGTTAGTTTTTCAGTTATTACATAGATATATTTATATATGTATATAGACTTTCCATAATAGCTGAAAATATTTTGGATATCTCTGTTTGGCTGGAATTCTCTTCAATGATAGCCTCTTCTAATAAAGCACGTAGATATTGTAACTTTTCCTTTTTTTTCTTTTCTTTTTGATATATTCCTGAATAAGCAACCTCATAGTTGATTTGATTCATTGTAAAGCAAACCTAAACCGTATGATCCAAGATCCATATAATCATTTCATCTATTTGAAAATTTGAAATTTTACAATCAGCTTTGTTAGCTAAAATATATTTTTCTTAAGAAAAAATTTGGGTGTTTACAATATATATATATATAAGTAAAAGGGCAAGTATACATGTATGAGTCACTTGATCTTGTGCATTGATGGTTACATAAAAAATAAAGTGCATGTGTGTATAGAGAGAGAGAGACAAAAATTAGTATATGTGCACACGGTTATATACTTAAAAACACTCATGGATCTCAATCATCAAATCGAAAAGATTAATGATTGAAATTAAAATTTTAAAAATAAAAAAGTATATCAGTACTTTTTAGGTGCAGTTATTGCATCTTATACTTTTTACTTTTCTACTTAAAATCTTGATCATTGATCGAAGTGTTGAAATCTTTAAATATATTAGAGTGAATGAGTGTATATATGGGTTAAGCTCTCTCTCTCTTTCTTTATATATATATATGAGATTCAATTGTGATCCATGCGGAAAGATACCAGAGATATGATACGGATCTCTTCCGCCATCTGTAAAATTTTCTTCGGTATATGGAAGGTGGCACGTACATATTAATCTGGTAGGTGTGTCAACGGATTGAACGAATGAGATGTTCAGTCTCATTACTCCAAATCGGACGTGTCCGAAACCTTATCCAGATATTAATTTCATTTTGGATTCGGATTTTGCTTATACAGATTTTCTGCAATTACCTGAATCTTACCATAGAGTATGGTTTGTTGGGCACAGTCTGGAGTTTCTTTTCTCTGGTACGATGCGAAGGTCCGAGCCAGATGCATCCCCCTGGTATACAACGCTTGAAATTCAACTTGTAAGTGGACTCACTGGCAACTTGAGTTTGGACCTTTTTTTATATCTCAATCCACATTTGATTACCCTATTATTAATTGGATTTGACAAATCCAAATACAAACCCAAGGGAATTCCTCTGCAGAAACTAGCAGGACTCTTGGTGTACACAAGTTATTTCCTCCTTAAAACCAGGAAATCAATACTTTCTGAATAATAAAAATAACGATTAATGTAAAAATTCTGAAAGAAGGGAATCATTTGGGTGAAATTTCGATAAAGCCGTGTTTTCTCATATTTTATGGGAAACAAATATATATTTGGATCGTTTGACGCATGTGGATCGGGACCCAATGTGAGAAATGATGAATTTCTCCATTATATAAAATTAACATCCATGTTTGCATATTGTTAAAAGATGGACTAAAGTCAGAACAAAAACGAAGCATCATCTTACACTATGTGGAGTCAACTGCATGGATTATTGATCGTTGTTGTCTTGTATCTTGTGCATATTAACATTCTTCTTTTGGCACAATGAGGACACATAGGAAAAATTGGATCCCACAACTTTTAACACATGTATACTCGGGGCATGAATATAATAATATTAGCCTTTATATATTTTCTAAACACTCTTATAACTTTATAATTGATATTTTCTAACCACTCTTATAACTTTACAAATGACATGCCCCTTGAAAACAAAGGAATGGAGTATGCATTTGACACATATGTAGAGAGAGACCTGCATTATAATCATCATATTGAAGAAATAAATGGTCTAGATAAAAAGGCAAAAACTAGAAAAACACATGATATATTTTGTATTTTTTTTAAAAAGTAACTTTTATCTTTCGTTATACAAACTATTATCTTTTTAATTTGATAGTCCAAATTGACATGAATGATCTAGCACGAGACTCTAGCAATTTTCCTTTTTTCTTCATATATATCTATATATATATATATATATATGTGTGTGTGTGTGTGTGTGTGTGTGTATATATAATAGGATCCTTTGATAATATATACCCTCAACCCTAGGTATGTGATCATAAGTCATGATCGGCTTCGTTTTTTTCATATAGAGGGTCCTATCATGGAGCACCAATGGCACTTTATATATATATATATATATATATAACATCGATTGATGATGACCAATGAAAGCAAATGCAAACAAGTCCATATCACCAACGATGGAGGACGCGCTTGGTCCAACATCCCCTCAAGCAATGATAGGGTCTACAAAAATACAAAGCAAAAAGGATGAAGGATCTGGCTGGAACTGAACACCCTCGACCGGCAATGACTTTGATGAACTCAAGTAAGGAGCAGATCTAGAAATTCTGTGGCAAAACGAATGATTTAACAATCATCTTAATTACCTAACTTTGTTATATTCACGTGTTAATCGACTTTGAAAACGCGTGAGGACAAAGCATGCGACGTTATATGTGCTCCCGTATTTGGTCACAAAGGGAGACTGAAGCATGACACACCCATACATGCATGTAAACCCGGGGAATCGAACTTGAAAACGCAGCATGGGAGTTCAAAGCCCTACCGTTGAGTTAATGCCATGGATGCTATATGCACTCAGTTTAATTAAACAGGAAGGTCTGGTTGTCTGTCTAGAAAGCATACATGCTTTATTTTTGTATGCGTGCTGCATGTAGACAGAGATTTGGCTGGTTTGAAACTGGACGAGTCTAGAAATGAGTAGAATTATAAACGACTAAACTGAACCCAAGATCAAGATCAGAACCAGGGATCCCTCGGTTTGGTTCTTGTTCCACCTTCTGTTTTGTGGAACCAAAACCAGCAGGTTGATCCACATTCTTTATTATTTTTTGAAATTTTAAAATTTTTTGTATAATTTTAATTCTAATTCTAATTCTTCGTTCCAAGAGAACCAAAACCGGCAGTTTGTTTCGGTCTACCCAAAATCAGCCATGTCTATGTACACATTTGGATGTCCATCCTCCTTAAAATGCTTTTCACATGGTGAGCCTTAACACTCACTACTACGTACAGTGCTCCATTTTGATGCTTCATTAACTCTCTTCCCACCAATCACGAAGTATATCTTAAAAACAGGGTAGAGAAAAGTTATGAGAAACTATGTTGTGCTTTGAACTGCAAAATGACCGAATATGTAAGAAGAGAAATACTTTTCAGTAATAAGAAGGTTTTAAGAAGAAAAGGCTTTAATAAAAGTATCAATATCACACAACAAACATCAGATAGCATGCATCCAACAGGCTGCAGAAGCAAGCACCTCATCAACACTCAACCGACTTCATGCACACACTTACACATACAACATATATATATATATATTACTTTTTATATGTTAGCAACATGACATATCATATTTATATGAATCTTAACCATTCCATTCAATTCATTTTGAGAGATGAACTATTGATATTTGAATTAAAAAATAAAAAATTACTTATGCTTTTGTATGTATACTTTATTCAATAAGTTATTTTGTAGTTTTTAAATTTACTTAAGTTTAAATCATCTATATTTCAAATTAAATGATTGAAATTTTGTTTAAATATATTAACATGTCATGTCGCTAATATATATCATTCAAATTATATTATATATTGGCCGTAGACTTGAACTCTCACGGCCACAAAATGAACCATCAAAGAAAGAGTAGCTATGTGATCTGTTAGGGCTCTGCCATCATCATCTTTTCACAAAAACTAAAATTAAAAGCCAAACTTAAGTATTAAATAATTGATAAGAGAGAGAGAGAAACTCTTTGTCACTCATTCTCTCTCTAAATATATCTAAGCAGGAGCTCCGTTCTCCTGGTTCCGTCTGCCTAAACCACCTGTGCTGATATTGGGGAGGTGCATTTCCTGCCTTGTTTTCCGTCGTCGTCCTCCCCAAAATACCTCCTCTGTTTGACTACCGTTCATTTTCTGTTGTTATCCTTTATTGGTTCTGGATTTCCGGAAGAGAAAAGGAGAGAGAGAGAGAGAGAGAGAAAGAGTGAGTCAACTCTGTCCCATTCAATTTCTTTCCCTTCTTGCTCTTCTGGGTTCTTGGCATCTCTCAGAGAGAGAATCGTCTTCAACTTCCTCGGCATCCCTCAACGAGAGCGAGCCAGAGAGGGTTCATTTCTCTCACTGCATCGAGACCAATTATTTCTGCGACTGCTTGCTCTCTTGGCATCCGTGTGTGTGTATGAGAGAGAGAGAAGCACAGGGAAGATAGGAAGGATGGTATGGGATCAAGCATCAAAGGGCAATCACAGTGTAATGGGTATCGGAGGCAGGAATCTTACCAGACTCATGACCTATGCCTTCCTCTTCCTCCTGGTCTCCTACCTCACCTATTCCCTCAACCTCCTCCTCTCCTCCTCGCGCCGCTCCTCATGCGACTCCTCCACCTCCGGCATTACCAGCACCACCAATAGCTCAGAATCTCCTCCTCGTCGCGTCGAATTAGCCATCTCCGATGGCCCTCCGCTGACTCCCTGGGGTGGAACCGACCTCAAGCACATAGTCTTCGGCATCGGCGCCTCCTCCGGCTTATGGGACAACAGGAAGGAGTACATCAAGCTCTGGTGGAAGCCAAGGAGGATGCGCGGAGCGGTCTGGCTAGACAAACGCGTCCCCACGAACCGTTCCGAAGGCCTCCCCCCTACCCGAATCTCCAGTGACACGTCCAAATTCAAGTACACCAACAAGCAGGGGCCCCGGTCCGCAATCCGAATCTCGCGTATTGTCGCGGAGACTCTGCGTCTCGTGCCGACCGAGGACGTGCACTGGTTCGTCTGTGGCGATGACGATACGGTCTTCGTGACCGATAACCTGGTGCGCGTGCTTTCCAAGTACGATCACCGGCAATTCTACTACATTGGCGGCCAATCGGAGAGTCACCTGCAGAACATCTTCTTCTCCTACAACATGGCCTATGGTGGTGGCGGATTCGCCATCAGCTTCCCGCTCGCTCGTGCTCTCGCCGCCATGCAAGACCAGTGCATCCAGCGCTACCCGGCCCTCTACGGCAGCGACGAGCGGGTGCAAGCTTGCATGGCTGAACTTGGGGTTCCTCTCACCAAGGAAGCAGGTTTGCATTTTTCTTGCAAGGATTCGACAATTTCACCTTCGATTTGTGTCACCTTTTTCATAATGAGACTCGTCATGCATGTGCAGAGGTGCTGCACCTGTCATCCAATCGTTGCCTTATAATGTCTTGTGTTTTGGTCGATGATGCATGTGGCTTCATCGATTGCGTTATCCTTACTATATCTGATTTTATCCTTCTCTTTTTGTATTTTGGTACTGTCACTTTTCGTATTTAGTCTTAAACGCACCTTCAAGCAAACAAAAGTACAGTGTATCTTATAACACGTCCCGGATTCGTTGTCTTCTTATTCCTCAACCTTGGCTTATTCTTGATGACGCTCATCAACCCCTGGCTTATCCTTGATGCTCTTGGTCTTTATCAATTATCTTTTGTCTATCACTTTGTATCGTGTTTTAATTTTCGTGGTTGTGTTCCGTTCATTGGAGGGTCGCAGGTTTCCATCAATACGATGTATTTGGCTCCCTCTTTGGCCTCCTGGCGGCTCATCCGGTGACGCCCTTCATCTCAATCCATCACCTCGACGTTGCGGAACCCGTCTTCCCCAACATGACAAGGGTGGACTCAGTGCGCCGGCTGCTAGAGCCGGCGCGCTTTGACTCTGCGGCCATCATGCAGCAGTCGATCTGCTACGACAAGGAACGCGAGTGGACGATCTCTGTCTCGTGGGGATACGCAGTGCAGATATTCCGGGGGATCTTCTCGCCGAGGGAGATGGAGATGCCGTCTAGGACGTTTCTCAATTGGTATCCTCGCGCCGACTTCACGGCGTACGCGTTCAACACTCGGCCGGTGAGCCGGCACCCCTGCCAGAAGCCTTTTGTTTTCTACTACGAGAAGATGCGGCTCAACCGTCGGGGTGGCAACGTGACCGTGACAACCTACCGGAGGGCAGCCGTTCCGGCACCGGAATGCCGGTGGAAGATGGCATCCCCGGATGTGGTGCGCACTATCGTGGTCTACAAGACAACAGACCCCCACATGTGGAGCAAGGTAATTAAACAAAATAAGGACCACGGGAAACTCATCCGTATAGGTTCCTTTTCATTTGTTTTGGCTTCATTTATGACCTACCTTACCATGACAGTGTAAGCAATAAATTGTGACACAAAGAGTAGAAAAACTTTTTGAAACTCTAATACTTAATACTTAAATTATATATGTAATCAATTCGATTGACAAGCTTTTCTTAATACTTAAATTTTTTACGAACTAACCTTTTCGGCAGCTTTTTTCTAAATATATTTCTATTAAAGTAAAATAATAACGTGTCATATGAGTGTCACGAGTCCACATTGTCTACATATAGACACCTCACCGTGATATATTCCTATCACACAACCCTAGAAGACATGGTTCTGTTAATACATATATAACTATTGTGAAATCCATGTATTACAATTGAATTTTAGATAACACACCAGCAATAACACATGATCCATAAGAATGCAGATGCTCAACCTAAATGTGCTGACCACAGTATTTGGATGGGTGTTCCCTAGGAAAGTTCGTTTTTTGTGTTGCATCCACACATTTGAATTTTGAAACTCTAAATTGCCACTATAGATTGAATAGAGTTCTTGAAACATGATTTTGTCGGTGGTATTTTTTGACGGAAAATGCACGGAATCGCAGTCACCAAGAAGGAACTGCTGCCGCATTTTGAAGTTGGACAAGACGGGGGCTATTTCCATTGACGTTGGGGAATGCAGAGAAGGTGAGACCAGTGTAACTTAGACGGAGAAACTTCATGCAAAGGAGAAGCATTCCTTAACTTGGTTTCTTCTCTCTCACGCTTTTCTTCTTTTATGATTTACCTTTTGCTGTCGAGTCAAAATGGCCTAGTCGCCTTAAAAAGTGGCATATAGGTATACAGGAGATGTTTGCTGTCTGTATAGAAAATCACAAATAATAATTATTTTACAGCAGCGTTTGCTGCCGTTGCTTCTTAACTGGAAAAACAAGGTGGGAGAGAGAGAGTAGATTTCTGCGTGCGCTCCTTCGGATCAATTCAACTCGAAAGATCTTGAATCCATATATAGTGACATTCAACGGGAGGCTTTTGACAGGTCGGGAGTCATCCTGATCCTTTCCTTGGCCGCGAATTTTACTCATAAATGAGGATTATTTAATTGGTTGGTACTTTTATACCTCTTAGTTGGTGGGGTGTGGCAGTCGTACTTTGGCGTCTCTTCCCCGTTCGCTGGGTTTGTCGTTTTGGCCTGTAACTTGTTCACTGAATGACCTCTCTCTCTGTCTCTGTGTGTGCGCGTGCGTGTCTGCCGGCTTATTTCTCGCTGCGTGGACGTCATATTGGATCGTGGTGGCGAGGAGTGTGTTGTGTGTCATGTTAGTACGAGAAACAGGTCAACCTAACGTTAACGTGTGGCCAATTCCTCTCAAGTTACTACCGACGGACAGGAACACACTTTTCGGGTCCTGATGGTTTCTCGTTTCCGTGTGTGGCAGCCCTACATTTATGTGGGGGTACAGTTCCCAAGCCATCGACACCAGAATCGCACCCAGATCGTTAGCTCTCTCGCACCCGCAGGCAGTGGTGGCTAGTTTGATTCCCGGGGTCTGCATGCTGTGTGTTTGGCTTCGGCTTCCTTTTGTCATTCAGAAGAAGAGAAACAATGGCACCAAACGCGTTAGTTCACTGGGCATGGCTCTCGATTCCACAACTTATAGGGTGTGAGTTTCATTCACGGAGCGGAGCGTGGCTTCGGCCATCCATTGTAATAAAGAAAAGAAAAATAACGACACCAAAATGGGCATCTGAAATTGTTTTTTCTCGAGTGCACAAAATGCAGGGTGGCAGGCAATCTTGACACGACACAGCCCAATAGAAATGATATTTAAACAAAACAATCTGGTTATATACAACAGAAGTCCACGCGTGCGTCTAATAAATAAAAATGACGAGAAAAATAGGGTTGTGCATGAGTGGACCTGTTTTAACATAAAACAACACGAATTGCAACACCGTCTAAGTGTCGATTGCGTGGATTTCAAATAAAGTAAGGAGGGCAACGGGAGAACGTATCACAGTCTCTGTCACCGGACCTTGTTGGAAGGGAGGTTAACGTTTAAGTGATCGCACGTAGACGTGTGTCTACTTCAGCCCTTGAGTGCAGCAGGGAACAGACGAGCGTGTTCCTCCACACTGGTTTAGATTTAGGCCTAAGCTTACCCTAACACACACTCACAGTGGAAGAGGGGTTGGCTGAAAAAACTAGAGAAGAACCGTTCTTTATTTCTATTCAAATGAAGTTTATACAACTGGTGAAGAAACTAAGGTTAGTCTAGCACTTGGCCACTACTGACGTCATAGACTTGCTCTATCAACTCGGTGCTATAGTACTGTTGTCGCTGCAAGTATTTCCTCACCCACTAGCGGTGGAGGTCTCTCGATCCTCATGGTATGGTTTCCACTATCCAACATGAAAAGTCGGATGCATTTTTAACTTGTCTGGCAAGTCAAGTCTTTATGCAACATGTTCGATTCTTTGCACCACTCTGAATGGATTGTGGAACTTAGGCTTCAACCCCATATGGCTACCTTTGTACATCTTTTTCCGAATGTGATTTGGTATCCGAAGCCAAACCCAAGTTCCCTACCTTATACTCTACTATGCGTCTATGTTGGTCTTCATATTTCACCATGCATCACTTTGCGTGACTCAGGGCTTGCCTCGCCTCCTCATACATCATCTGCCTCTCTCAAACCTCTTTGAGAACTGCGGGACAACTACTCGTACTGTCTCTGTATATAAGGTCAAGGGGTCGTAATGGTTGTCAACTCATCGCTAGTTCGAATGGACTCATCCTAGTCATGAAACTACGATGACTATTCTAGTTATACGGTGAAATATCCAACAATGACACATAATTCTTCTGATTGGTTATCACGTAGTGGTAGAGATACTCCTCTAGCAAGGAGTTTACTCTCTTTGTGTGAACATATGTATGTGGATGGTGTGGAGACGATATGAGTAGTTGTGTGCCCATCATCCAAAAAATCTCACCCCAAAACTGACTCGTAAAGCGAGTGTCACGATCAGACACTATCTCCTCTAGCACTTCGAAGTGTTTTACCACGTTGCACATGAATAAGCACGTTGTGTGCTTGGCACTACAAAGTAGTTGTGTACTTTGTATTTCAAGAATCTATCCACTACCACGAATATCATCTCATACCCATCCACTCTCGGTAGACTAGAGAAAAAATCCATATAAACAGCCTTCCATGGTCTATTCATGATAGGGAGTCGTTGCAAGGTGTGTGCTGGCAACCTGTGCTCTACTTTATCCTGCTCGCATATAGGGCAGGCACATACATAATCCTCGATGGCGTGCATCATCTGAGGCCAGTAGTAGCCACGCACCAATAATGCAATGGTGCACTCTACTCCTGGGTGTCCTACTTACGCTACATCATGTACCTCATACAAGAGTGCTCTCCTCAACCCCTCGGCATTCGGCATGAGTAATTGCCTAGCTTTCGTCCATAAGACTCTATTATGGATGATGTATTTTTCTGTAGAGTCATGTCTTACCTACTCTCTAAGGTTCTTGTTTGATGGATCTTGATCCTCGATATCTCTCACAAGCTAGATGAAGTCACTATGGGTTCGGGTTATGGCACTTAACACCTCAATCGAATACTTTCGGCTCAAGGTATTAGCCACCGCATTCTCTTTCCTTGATCAGTATGACCACTCAAAGTCATATTCTTCAAAAACCTCCAACCACCTAGCTTGTCATAGGTTAAGCTTCTTTTGGGTCCTCAAGAAGGTGTTTGTCACATCCTTTGTGACAATCGTGAATCATGAACCCAAAACATAGACTCTCTCCATAAGTGCAAGTAGTGCACTACCGCTAGGAACTCCCATTCATGGGCAGGGTACCATGATTGAATGTCCTTCAACTTACGACTCTCAAAAGCAATCAAGGGTTCATCTTGGGACAACTTGCACCCTAGCTTTCTCGCTAGCATCGATATGCATAACTAACGGTTTTAAGAAATCTGATAGATGCAAGACATGCGACTTTGTGATAGCTAACTTAAGGCACTCCAATGCCTTCCCACACTTGGGTGTCCACTCCCACGTAGTCTCTTTTTCAATAGCTCAGTGAGGGGTACAGTTAGTCTCAAGAAGTTTCTCACAAACTTTTGGTAGTAGTTACCAATACCAGAAAATTATGTAGCTCACTCATCGTCTATGGTACTTCCCACTCTCGGATAGTACTCACCTTCCTAGGATCCATACAGATCTCTCCTCCTTCGATAATATGACTTAGACATGTGATGCTAGTCTTCGCGAACTCACACTTCTCCTTTTTACAAACAGTGTATGTCCCCTCAACCGTTGGAACTCCATGGAGAGGTGCTTTACATGCCCCTCAAGGTCGTGGCTATAGACTACAATGTCATCCAAGTATACTACTATGAACTCATCAACGAACTCATGTAGCACTTCCTTCATTAACCAGCAAAATATTGCTAGTGCATTCGTCAACCCAAAAGGCATCACGAGGAACTCATATGCACCATACCATGTAACCAAGGTTGTTTTGACCTCATCCCTAGATGTTACTCTCACCTGTTAATATAATATCCTGACCATAGGTATAATTTGGAGAACCATCATGCTCCTCCCAACCGGTCGAATAAATCTATCACCAAGGGAATAAAATAGCAATCTTTTACCGTGATTTTATTTAGTGTCCGATAATCCACGCACATATGGAGTTAACCATCAGCTTTCTTTTAAAAAAGGATGGGTGAGTTGAAATGAGACTTGGAGGGTTTAATCAGGCAGCTCCTAAGAGTTGGAAACTTGATACTTGGGCATCACATGCATTCGGTTTAGAAGAAGTACCTTCCTCTTCTTGGGCAAGTAGGACAGAAAGTTTAGCATTTTTAGAGCAAAACGTCATATGGCGTGGTCATTGGCAAATGAAGCACGGGCCAATGGTTTTCCCGTCTCCACTTGATTGTTCCGTTTTGCTACCGGTTGACTGACCCTCGGCTACCGGCATGCTACCCTTGGCATTTCCTATATCCTTACCATGCCGCTTTTTTCCTTTATCTTTCTTTTTTTCTTCTTGATTTGGTCACAGGAAGGACCCTTCTTCTGGTTGGTCTCTTTGTTGGCTCCCTTGGAAGCTCGAAGGTCCACAAAAGTCTCAACAATGGACATTGCTGCCATAATATCCATCAGGTTCCTTGGTTATAACTTCATTTGAGCCCACGGTTCTAAACCATCCTCAAAGTGGATGAGTTTGTCCTCCTCACTCATGTGTGAACCTCAAGGAGAATTATACTAAATTTTTTCACGTAATCGTGAAGAGAACCGGTGTGTTTCAGTTGCTTTAACATATCCCGTGTTCTCCTAATGCAGTTTGTAGGCATGAATTGTGTGCGTAACTCACTCGCGAATTTGTCCCATGTTGAAGGCAACTTGCGCCCTCCTTCCGAAGCAGCCATCACACGGGTATGCCACCACAACTTGGCATCCCCGGTGAGGTACAGTGCAGCAAGGTGCACCTGGTTCATATTCAGTACTTCTGACACACTTAAATATTAGTCAAGATCCCAAATGAAGTTGTTGACCAACTTACAATCCCTACAGCCTTCGAAAGGTTTAGGTTCTAGAATTTTTACCATAACCGAAGTGAAAAGAACCCTCGAAGTGTCATGTTGGACTGGGATGACTTGTGTTTTGTCCTCATTACCTACCCTCAGCTTAAACTCTAGTTGTTCCAGCCTTTGTTGTCCGACCTGCACATGTTGTATTTGTTGAGCAAATGTCTCATAACGATTCTGCAAAGCAGCCAATTGCTGCAAAATTTGCTGCAGCACCACATCAATGGTGCTACACTCGGATGTCCCTTCATCCTCAATAGCTTTCCTGCAGCTCTTACCCATACTGCCTTAGTTAGTACTTATTACAAACAGTTACAAGACCAAAACCTAATTCTGCGGAACCTGAATTACAAATTGTTCTTCGCTAGTAACTTTGACAATGCAAATCATCTAGTTTCGGCCCAATTCTACTACTTACCTACACCTTATACTCTTAACTAACACGAATACAACCAAACTCAAATTTATACAAGACTCAATCTGGGATTTAGCTAGCTTGCAGATGCACCATCGCAGAATTTTCTAAAAAAAATTATTGTGTCGTCTCTGCTGCAATTCGATCTATTATCGACAGATATGACCTCCTCTAGCTGGTTCCAATTGTTTCTGAACTTGTATACTTACTGACCGTACTGGTTAGTAACTGAATTTATCAAAGTTCCCAAGTAACACTCAATATACAATATTTTATTAAATCATGCCAGATTTGCAGAAAACTAAATCATTGGATTTCTATTTCCCAAATTTGGTCTGTTTGACCTCAGATCTGTTCTGAGTTGCTTTCAATCATAACTCACCTTCGTAGATCAGGAAGTCTAGCAGTCAAATCAGCCTTTCCATGGCTAAATTTCTGTAGATCTGATTGGATATCAACCGAACTCTCGAGTACAACGACTTTTCCAAAGTTTGTCACTTCCGCATACCTTGCGCTCCCCGCATGCCCCCATACTCCCCTCTATCGCACGTGCCACCTTACCGCAGCAACACAGCGCCCCATACTACACGCGCCTTACCCAACTCCGACAAGCGTCCGCCTCTCTCGCACGCCATGCGCCCTAGCGCCAAGGAGGTTAATCAAGAGTAGTTCATATGGATCCACCCCTGCCCAATAAGAGCACGTGCTTGGCCCTTGTGTTATAAATGAAAGCCGGCTAGGAGAGAGGAGGAGTCAGAGAACGGAGGAGAGTTGAGTTCATCTCTTTGAGACTAGAGTGCTAGAGAGCTGAGTGTACAGTGGTGTCTTGGACATCATCAGCCGACTACCACGACTACCACCGCCAACACTTTTCTTAGTAGGGCCAGACCGCTTCAAAGGGATCAACCCTCTAGCGGTGCCTTGACCGGTTGCATGGATTCCTTTGGAAGGTTGGAGTCGATCGGGTTTATATGTTGCAAATCCCTGTTTTTCTTCAATAAAGAGTTTCTTTTGTCATTCGTATGCTTGGTGTTGATTTGGAATGGTTGTAAGAGTCAGGCTAATTGATCTTGGACCAGGTCAACGTCTGTTGCCGCTAGTGGTGCAGTAACAGAACGAGTATACCTATGACCTCAACTTTAATGGGATGTATACGGGTATACGGGTTCAGATTCTCTTTTATGCTGGAGATACAAGATTTGTAGAGGAAAAAATAGAGTTACATTATATATAGAGAGGGAGAAATGGAGAGATAGATAAATCGAATATATAAAAAGACAGAGTGGATCATGTCCAACACTAATGTTAATCACTCATTATGATGATTTATTTTTTGAGAGTAAGAGTATAATAATATTATTTTTCATCTTTTTTTAAATTTTTAAAATTTTAAATTACACTCATTCTAAAGAAATGAGTAACCATGAATGAGCAGA
The DNA here is from genome assembly GCA_036023115.1 of Brasenia schreberi. NCBI lineage: Eukaryota > Viridiplantae > Streptophyta > Magnoliopsida > Nymphaeales > Cabombaceae > Brasenia > Brasenia schreberi. The sequence goes on from JAYKKT010000070.1 coordinate 21,082,878, forward strand.
ATCTGATTTTCATAATATAATATAACCTATATGCATATGAATATAATATATATATATATATATATATAACATATACACAAATATAATATATATATATATATGTATATATTTATGTGTATGTGTATATTATATTCATATACATATAGGTAGGATACGGAACAGTTTTGGGTTCGGGTATTTCTCATCCCATTCGGGGTCGGGTCGGGTCGGGTCGGGTGAACACTGACATTCCTAAAATCAAGACCAAAGAATTTGAGAACCGATAAATGAGCCAGTTGCACGCAACGTAGATGCAGCTTAGGCTGCCACCTAGTGCACGGTGTGTAAACCAAACAGCTGGCCTCCCCCCATATGCATTTTTCAAAGATATCACAGAAAACAAAACGATAAATACCAACAAGGAGATCCCAAATTGAAATGAAGGTGATCTATTGGAGAAAAGAAAGAGTGGAAAACCCGAGGAAGCAATCGGAGAAAAGAGAGGAAGGAGGAGAGAAGAAGCCCATGTCAAGAATGGTGCCGGTGACTCAAGAAGCCTACGGAGGAGGACTATGGTAAGGAGGAAGGTGAATCTCAGGCACAGCTGGCCAAACCACGCGCGAGCGAGACTCGGAGAGCCGACGGCTCCCCTCCGTCAACCCCAGAGCCAAAGCACAAGCCACCACCATCGTCCGGTGATCGGGATATTGACATAACCGGCCAATCCTACATACAGTAATCGTTAGCCTTTTTCTTAGTGTTAACGTTCGTTTCACATAAGGAGGTCTTTGGATGGAATCCGTGCATGCACAGCCCCAAAGAGATTTGCTTTTTTGGTTATGGTTGTAAGGTTTGTGATTACTTCTCTCTCTCTCTCTCTCTCTCTCTCTCTCTCTCTCTCTCTCTCTCTCTCTCTCTCTCTCTCTCTCTCTCTCTCTCTCTCTCTCTCTCTCTCACGCAGTTATTTCTAGTAAATAACAAATGTAAATGGCTCAAGGGTATAAGTAATGTAGAAGAGAGGAAGCTTAAGACGAAACGCTAAGACCAACTCATATGGAATCGCGACGATACTGCGGACGGGTCTGAAGTTTGAGGGCTTCTCTCGTTAGCTCCACTAGGTGGAGAAGTTGGAGACACCGTATTTCGCAAATACGAAAGTTTAATAACCTTAAATATTGGGAATATATGGTTCACGTTAAATATTTTGGAAATAATCCAAAGGAAATTCTGTGCTTCATAGGAACTGAACCTACATGGAACGGCGGAGTTGCCACTTACAAAGTCTGTTCCTTGGCATTTCACGGAGGGCCACTTGCTCATATTAGCCAAGGGATTGTGCTTGCAATCCAATCTGAAGGAAATAGTACCCATAAAAGCCAAACATGGTAGCTTCTGATCATGAACCCAAACCGTGTATTAACAGAGTTTACTGTAACAAATATAACCTACTGCCAAGTATTGCTGCATTAGCACGGAAGGCAATTGTTTGCAGTAAGGATATTAGCGCAAACATGGAAGATTATGATAAAATGACCATGAAACCAAAGTGTGTATTAATAGAGTTTACTATAGGAAAGAATATAACCTACAGCCAAAGTATTGCTGCTATCTCTCCATTAGAGTCCACCATGACAGTGGCATGTAATATAGAACTAGTCGCTTTTCGGTTGCATGAACCTTCATGTTTCCTCGTGTTGCCGGAATTTCGAAAAGAGAGAGGGTTGTGCATCAGTCGATTCAATTCACTAATTGAACCAAACCTGGTAACTCGGAATAGCTGAAACCCTAATTAAGGAAAGAACTTAAGCATCGATATCGAACCGAAATTTAAGGACAGTACAACTAAGCCAAACTGAAAAATTCTACCGGTAGGATTTGGTTTTCAGTCATCAGTGCTTCTCATAAACTTCTTGACAAGGTGCAAAGCCCGTTTGGGTTATAGGCCATGGAATACAGATAATGATGACTGCTTGGTTTATAGGACATGAAACACAGATAGATGAATACAAGCAATGCTATAGTTTCTAGCCAGCGGGGTCGTACTGGTCGAGCGAGTGTGTGCGTGCGCGTGTGCATGTGTGTATGTGTGTGTGCGTGAGAGGGAGAGAGAAAAGGGTGGTCAACATTTTTGAGTCCACAAAACCATGAACCCTTGTCCAGTTCTTAGTTTGGCTCACTTGCCAGCCCTGTATATATGCAACTCTATGTAGTCCTGAATAAAACCACTTTCTTTTTCTCTTTTTCGTTACGATTGGGAGGTGGAAGCCTGGTATATTGAACTCGCAACGTAGAACTTGTTAATTGAGCTCCCTAGCAGGTTATCCTGTCACTCTGAGTGCTGAAAGAAGGGCACTTTACTATAACAACTATGGAAGGGCATTTATTACAGAGAAGCAATGATCTCGTAGAAGGCCATGTATATACTCTTTATTGATGCTTCCAAAGTAATATAGAAGAGAGGAAGCTTAAGATGAAACAACAGATCAATTTATGTGGACTCGGGACGACGCCGGTGAGTCCAAAGTTTGGAGGGCTTCCTTTGTTAGCACCAGTAGGTGGCAAAGCTGGGACCACTGCATTTCAAAAATATGATAGGTCAGTCACCTTAAATATATGGTATAACTCACATTAATATTTGAAAAAAAATGGAAAGCAATGTTGTGCTTCGTAGCAACTGAACCTACATGGAACTTTACAAACTGAATCAGTGGTCATATTGGTGAGGATGCTGTCCTTTACATAACCAGCATAGGAACACGATGAACAGCCATTGACGGTGGAGTTGCCAATTACCAAGTCTGTTCCTTGGCATTTCATGGAGGGGCACTTGCTCATATTAGCCAACGGATTGGGCTTGCAATCCAATCTGAAGGAAACAGTACCCATCAAAACCAATCATGGGAGCTTCTGATCATGAATCCATACTGTATATTAATAGAGTTTGCTGTAACAAACAGAACTTACTGCCAAGTATTGCTGCATTGGCACAGAACGCAATTGTTTGCAGTAAGCGCATAGCTGCCGTTGGCCACCGGTAAAGATTTGTCTAGTGATGCAGTATTGAACACAGACGAGCAGACTGCAGGGAATTCAGCCAGTGATGCATTATCAAACAGGTCTGGGGCAGGGAAGAAGTTAGACTTGGCTTTGGGATTCATCGAGTGTGGGGATGTAAGCAGGTATGGATCGAAAACCATACTGAACCCTACATAATTGGATCTTGTTTATTTGGTTTTATCAGACTCAGGCTGAGGATGCAAAAACCATCTAATATCCTTGATCTTAGTACCTAATGCATTATATGTTATATACTGAACTGGGTCTGACATATAAATGCAAATTGGAATTGAAAAACACCATCTGAGATTGAATTATACCGGATTCAGGTTTTCTTGTTCAGTCTGACAAGCTATGGACAGGCAACAAACTAAAATGCTGAACCGCAGATAAGCCCATTTACAGTCTTAGAACTGGATATGGAAAAACAGATTTTGGATTGATCTAAACTATAAACCACAAAAAATGGTTCCCGAGTTCACTCACCTCGAAGAGGAACGTCGAGGACCTGGCCGGCAAGAAGGAGGGTCGGGTCCTTTATATCATTAAGATCCATGAGTTTGGTCACATTGGTCCCGAACTGGGCTGCAATCCCATCCAAATCCGAGCCGGAGGCAACGAGATGGGCATAGTGCATCACTGGGAAATCCTGAGGGATCGGGTCGCAGCTACAGGGAAGCGGGATCTGGAGCCTCTGCCCGTTGTCGATCTTGTTGGGGTCCGGAAGCCGGTTGACGGCGGCAATGGAAGGCCAGTCGACAAGGCCGGAGAACACGGTGCTGGCAATCAGGTCGAGGTACTCGCCGTCGGCCACAGTGTGGACAGGGGTTCCGTCGGAATATCCGGTGCCATTTGTGCACCGGCACGGAACAGGGACCCGAACTGTGGTGGTGGGGCCCACGCGGTGACGTGGAGAGACGTGCAGGGGGAGCGCGTTGGGGCCCAGCAGAGAGGCATACGATGGGAGGCCGAACTTCTTCGCAATGGCGGACAGAGTTGTGTTCTCCGAGGTCTTATAGCCAACCAACGATTGACACGTAGTCGTTGAGGAGGAACACTTGAAGCCCAGTGCCGTGGCTTTGGGCGCACCCGTTTTGGTGGTTTCTGCTACGAGGGCAAGCACCAACAGGAACAAAACGTCCATTCGAGAAGAAGATGCTTAGATAGTACAAGGTGTGTGTGTGTGTGTGCTCATGCCTCTTTGCAGGGTGTGGGGAGTTGTGTGCGTTTATGTGACACCGGACTTTTATAGATATTTGCCGTGGACTTTGGAATCCCGTCCATTTCTGATGAGGGATTCCCATTAGTTTATTCGTGTCAGACCCGGCATGGCATGTGAAAGAATGTGTTGGTCTTGGTTCTCATATTAATTACATGACAAGTGAGACGTGGAGCAGGGTCTGGACTTACCTGAACCGAACCCAGGTCTAGCCAGTTGAGCCCCATACTTTTCCGAGTATTATGATTCCGAAGAAAATCATACAACTATAAAAGGGGCCTAGAATGTTTTCTTTTTCTTTTTTGGGTTACAAGAGGAGGCCAAAGGACACCCGCACATACACCCTCAGGCAGTCCAACTCCCCACCAACAACAACCGCGCTAGAGTGCCCTGCCGTGGAACTAATGCTCTTGGTGCTAAATTGGAATCTAGAATGTTGCAAATCCATTTTCAGTCACCTTTGTCTTGAGCATTAATGACTGGTTTGGTCGATGGGAAAGACCTTCCTATGGAAAGGACAGCACCGGGGGCACTTTTCCAACCCCTATGAGTATGAACATGAAGAAGGGAAGAGTTTTTTTTCCCATTGATGGTCAGCTAAAACTCCTTGATTGGTACGCTGGGATTCATTTCCAATTCTTTTCGTAATCGTCCACATTGAATATTTCCCAGTAGTACAGCATTCAAGAGTCAAGTCTTGAGCCTCCACTAAATTGGCCCACTCAACTTTAAATTTCCTATTGGAACTTGACTTATTCGTAAGAGTAAAGTCTTGTATATATATATATGTATATGTATATATATATATATATATGTATATGTATATATATATATATATATGTATATGTATATGTATATATATATATATGTATATGTATATATATATATATGTATATGTATATATATACATATATGTATATATATATATATGTATATATATACATATATGTATATATATACATATATGTATATATATATATATATGTATATATATATATATATATATATATATATATTATATGTATATATATGTATATATATATATATATATATATATATATATATATATATATATATATCTATTTATTTATTTATAAAAGAAAGATCGTGGGTAAGAAGATGGTTGTAATATCACAAACTTTGGATAATTCATTTCTTGGGTCTGCATAAGACTTGGCTCATTGCATTTGTTACACCTAGTTAGGTGACTTGGGCTTACTCGGCGGATGGTCGTCATGGCCTCATTCAGAGATAGTTCCTCACCATGAAAATTTTGATGATTAGGTAAAGGATGCCCTCCTTGTGTTCTACTTTTGTCAAGTCTTTACAAATAATCTCTTCTGATACATTGCAAGAGAAATAAGTATGCAAGATTGTATAAATAACTCACTTCTTTCTCCTAGATACTCATTTATTGCTCTGTGTTGTATGAACAACTGAAGGAGTAGGAAATATTGTCGGACCACAGAACTCGCACAAAGTCATGCTTGTTGATGCGCTTAAATAAGAATCTGTTGGTTGAGTTTAAGTCCACTTGCAAGAAATAAAATGAAGAAAACAGTAGGCAATAGGAGCTTGGAACAAGAAATAGAACCGACCTGGTGGTGGTATTACGATATTAAAGACTCACCATTTATATCTTGATTGACTTGGAGGTGTTCCGTAGTGGGTGGCCACTATCGGCCCCATTACTAACTATAACCCTCAAATGCGGGAAGAAGGATCCTCTTCTCGGATTTCATGAGTATAATTTTGAAAATATAAACATTATTCAAACTATTTTCTTTTTTAAAAGGTCATAAGCATCTCCTGGATGAAAGGGAATGGATGTTAAAAAGGAAAGTCCAAAGAGAAAAACTTGGAGAAAAAAGCTATATACATACAAAAGAAATATATAGAAAAATATACATGCAATCTTCTTAAGAAAACCCTCAGCGGATAACCTCATGTCGATCTCTTCTCCTCTTCTCCCTCATCACATTTTATAGGCTCATTGATGTTGTTATAATACAAGACTGGAAACTGCAACACTCTATAGAGAAAGAAGAAATAGAGAACGAGTGAAAAGCACAGAACTAGCACCAACACTTTACACTGCCACCTGAGAAAAGTATAAGTTTATCCCTCTACTTTTTGAGAAATACCAAGAACAATATTTTTCGTGTTTAGTTCCATTTTTATTATATTTTCATAGAGGTACCTTTATGTTAAATAAACTGCAGTACAGTGCTTAAAAATATTTACAGTTCAGTACTTAGAAATTGTGGATATTGCATTTAGGTGCTTAGTTATTTTTGTTGTTGATTCTTTATGAAATGTCTTATGTAAATCTATCTTATGCATGTTTTATGTTTTCTATCTAAAAATATAGAGACTCTCTACTTGTTTTTTCTGCTAAAAGATTATTAAAAATGACTTCTAGAATTTGTGTGTTTCAATTGGTAATGACTTAAAAGTTAAATAGACTAAATTTTCAAACTTTGAAGAGAAGAATTCCATTGGCCTTAACTTTACAATGAATTGATTATATACTTAGGAAAACTGTATTACCCCTACTTCAGTTGCAACAAATGAAGAAAAGGGAAAATATATGATATTTCTAAAGGATAATACTATGGCTTGGACCATAATGTTGACCTACATGAAAAAGTATTTGATTAGAGTCTTTGAGGAATATGAGATTGTTAAAGAATTATTTGATTCCTTGACTATAAAATATGATACTACAACTAAGCTGCATATATAACTACTCCTTTAAAACTATAATTCTTATAAAATAAAAGAAGGTGATAACCTAGTTGAACAAGTTAACTAAATAGTGGTAATGGCTAGGGATTTAATTGTAGCAAAGTTAATCATTCTTAAACCAATGTAGATATCCACAATTCTAAACAGTTTACCCCTTCCTAGAACATGGTAACCACAACACTTAGACTTAGACCAAGTTTTACCCTTTCAGAACTCTCACTGAAACTAACAATTGAATAAGAACATATAAACAAAAACAAAAGAAAAAGGTTGTTAGTTGCTCAAGATGATTTAGGGTCTAGATCAAAAGACAACCAGGATAAAAGAAAACTAAATAAGAAATTTGGTAAGAATAAGAGGCAGAGCAATCAAAACTTTAAGAAATTACAGGAATACGCTTTTTGAGTAAAATATTTCAACTGTGGCAATATAGGCCATTACAAAAGGGATTGTCACAACAAGAAGACCAATATTGAAAATGATCAACGATGCGGCCCAATAGAGAAACAAAAAATAATTTGCATTATTTCTAAATGCCTCTATATGGATCGCCCGGTGATTAGTTGGTGAATCAACTATAGAGCGACCTGTTATATTTCAAATAGCAAAGAGGAAGAAATGGATGTGAAGGAATAAAAGTCTGGCAAGCATCGGGTATATATGGAGAATAATACATTTTCTGATGTTCTTAAAGTTGGGTCCTTTAAGATTTTTATACAAGACATACTTATTATACTTGTTGATGTTATTAATTGTGCCTACTATTAGGCGCAATCTTGTATCGGTCCTTACCTTAGTAAAGAAAGGGTTTAAGGTTAGGTTTATCCCTTACAAAGTCATTGTGGGAAAGCATAGTAGGATAACTTTTTCTAGTTTATTTGATGTTGAGCATGGATTGATTAAACTCAATATAAATAAAAATGAAGGTTCTTCTACTTATATTGATAGTGTCTATGTGATTGATGTGAATGTATGGCATAAAAGATTAGGTCATATAAATTTAAAGAAGTTGAGAAAATTAATCAACTTTAACTTATTGCCTAATTTTCATGAAAACACTTTTAATAAGTGTGAAACCTATATATAAGAGAAAATAATTAAAAAATCAATTTTCAAAGAAGTGATTATGGCAACAACCTTACTAGAGATGATTCACACTGATGTAGACCTTTTACAATAAGATCACATCGAGAAAATGTTTATTTTATAACTTTTATCGATGATTACTCGAATTATACATATATATATATATATATATATATATATATATATCTGAACACATAAATTTGAGGTACTTGAAGCGTTCAAAGAATATAAGCAAGAAGTTGATAACCAATTGAGCATACAATTAAAGTCTTGAGATCGGATAGAGGTAGAGAATACGCTTTTGCAGAATTTTTAGAATTCTATAAAGATTTGGTATTGTGAAGCAAAATATAATGCTCAAAACACCTCAAGATAATGGTGTAGCAAAGATATATAACAGGACCCTATTAAATATGACAAGGTCTAAGTTTAGATGTTTCTCTAACAAGGATATTTTGGGAAGAATTGGTAAGTACAACTTTCTATATACTCAATAGAGTTTCATGTAAAATTATATTCTCTATACCATATAAGATGTGATTTGGAAGAAAACCAAACCTAGAACATCTTAGGAGGTGGGGATCTATCGCTTATGTGAAAATCATTGATCAATATAGAGACAAACTAGATAATAGGTCTTTAAGATGTATATTCATCGAATATCCTAAATGATCTAAGGGATATCAGTTTTATAATGATCATAGACTGACAAAAAACATGGATGTAGAATTTTTAGAAGATACTAAGAATGACGCTTCAAAATGATGATGAGTATGTTGATGATTTAGTAGATCTAGATCATACATCATTTGAACCCATAGATGAGCTTCCTAAACAAACCAAAACTTTAAGTGGATACAAAATACTTAGGGTCATACCATCCTACTTAAAGGATTATCACACTTATCTTACAGAGTAATTGTGTAATTCAGTAGATTTAGATGAGTTAACTGATAACTTAACATATCAATAGGCTATTGACTCATCTGAATCTATAATTTGGGAAAAACTCATGAATGAGCAAATTGAATTCATTGAGAAAAACCAAGTTTAGGAATTGGTTGATTTGTCAAGAGAAAGGAAAGTCATATATTATAAATGGGTTCTCAAGAAGAAATATAAGGTTGATCAAACGATCGATAAATTTAAAGCGAGCTTGGTTGTAAAAGGTTTTCCACCAAAAGAGGAGATAAAGAAGGTAATAGATTATGCTGAAACATATTATCCTGTTGGAAAATTTGCATCCATAATAATAATCTTGGTGATATCATTATATTATGATTTAGATTTACATCAATTAGATGTAAAAACCACTTTTCTAAATAGAGATTTAGATGAAATCATATATATGCATCAGCCCGAAAGATATATAGTTGAAGGCTAAGAAAACAAAGTATATAGGTTGAAAAACTTCTTATACGGCCTTAAACAGTCACCTCATCAATGGTATCGAAATGTCATTATTGAACTTGGGTTTGTGGCTAAGGAACTTGATCACTGTGTATATGTCTGAAACAGTGGGAGTCACTTTGTCATCTTATCATTATATGTATATGACATATTATTGACTAAGAATGACAATGAGATGATTGTCAAAACCAAGTCATAGTTAAACTCAAGGTTTGAAATGAAGGATATAGGGGAAGCATCCTATATCCTGGGTATAAAGATTTCTCGAAATAGAGAATCTAAACTTCTATGCTTAAGTCAGGAGAGAGATATTGATTATACTCTCAAGAAGTTTAAAATGGGTGAATGCAAGTCTACATCTATATCTGTTGCGAAAAGGGTTAAATTAAGTAAGGTTGATTGTCCCGGTGAAGAATATGATAAGCCCAATATTCCTTGTGCACAGGTTGTGGGTAGCCTGATATATGTTATGTTGTGTACAAGACCTGATATCAATTTTGTTTTTGGTTTTGTTAGTAGATATCAAAGTAATCCTCAATGACAATATTGGATAGATACGAAAAGGATTCTAAAATATCTTAAATAAACAAAAGACTTGAAACTTTGTTTTCAAGCAGATGAACTGAAAGTGATATGATACTTAGATGTTGACTTTGTTGGGAGCAAAGATAACAACAAATCAACTTTTGGTCAAATATTTTTATTTGGAGGTGGTGTGGTTTCTTGGGTATGCAAAAAACAAGGTTATGTAGAGTTGCATATACAAGAGGTTGAGTATGTTGCTTGCAGTATAGTTACTACGAGTGTCATTTGGATAAACTACTTCATACATGATTTGAAGTTGGACATAACCAACGAGCTAGTTGTCATTTATTGTGACAACATTACAGCAATTACTCTTATTAAGAGTAGAGATGATAGCTCAAGAAGCAAGCATATAATGATTAAATATCACTATGTTCATGATATGCTCAAAAGAAATGAAATAACTATATGTTACATGCCAACTACTGATATATTGGTTGACTCCTTAACAAAAGGCATCTTAAAAGAACTGTTTACTAAAGATATAACTCATATGGGTTGAAATATGCCTGGTATATAAGTGTAGAAAATACACTTTGTTGTAAGTTATGCAGGAAAAACCTATTGTTTGTGGAAAAACTGCATAACAGATAAAAGTTACAACTTACTTTCAACAACAAAAATGATACAACTTAATAAACCGCAAAGTAGTGAGAGGCAAAACCAATATATTAAAAGTTTGCTCTAGTGTCAAGTGAGAGATATAAGTAGTGGGTGACCACTAATCCGTATCTCTCCTCTTCTCCCTCATCACATTTTACAGGCCCATTGTTGCTGCTGTAATATAAGACTCGGAACTGCAACACTTTACAAAACCGACACCAACACTGCAAGTCAACTCCATCAAAGTAACACTGGCCCCGACACCATTTCGTTATAATCTATTAAGGGAATCACGTTTCTTTCAACAACCAACTTGTTCTTATCGATCCTAAGGCGCAACTAGATTTTGTTCCATTTGATTTTTTTATGACGAGGAACTCTGTTTGATGTAAAACCAGATGAGTGACCATTCCTAATGTGATAAACCTGATAAAGCTCGGGTGGATTGCAGTTTGGAGACAAATAATGATCCATGAATCCAAATATGGTTATTGATTGTATTCTGTTCTAGTTACCAAACGCAACGAAACCGGATTGAGGTCATCATGCCGAAAGACTTCAGATCAACTACGTTAGTTGTCACTTATGTGTAAAGCAGATTTCATCATCGGCGAGCTGAACTTCAAAATCCTCATATAATTCAATCTATTTACTAACAAAACAGTGTAACTAGTCGGTTTTAAGGTGTCGCGCATGTGTGTGTGAATCGGATTGTATGGAGAAAAAAAATGTTCGGAAATCACAGAAGAGTTGTAATTTAACAAGAGATGCCGTCTTTCCTGATCAACAATATACACCAAAGCCACAATACAAAATGACAGTAATGAAAAGAACGAAAGGAACAGATGAGATCACAAATAAACAAACATGTTTCCTCCAATTGGCCCCTTTTATTAATCTCATCTTCCACCAATGTATCTGCCTGATGCTAAGATAAATGCCCTATGACTGCGATCACCAAAGAAATGCAGAAGCAAGAAACCCCGAAATGAGGTAGCAGTTCAATGGCCAGCCCCAAATTCTTCCTCCGTGAATCTGAGAAGCAGCACTTGGAGCAGGACCCCCGCTTGGTGACGGTGAAGCTGCATCCATTTTATCAAACAGGTTCTAACGTAACTTAGTCTTACTTCCACGAAAGATAAGACAAAGAGTACACAGAAAGATCTTGAAGCTCATTCTGTGATTGATTCCAGCTATTAGTACGTATTCACGAAAACTTGCAGTTTTCAATGAACCGCAAGGGTGTGCATAAGGTAGACCAAGAAAAACTCCCTTTTTGTGCTTGGGTTATACTATATCTGCCACGTTGTATTTCTTTCCACCCGAAAGTAACACGAAAAGAATCAATTCATGTTCAGGTTGACCTACTAAACATGAAGTACAAAAACAAAATTGCCACCCAAAATTACAGAAGGCACAAATAACCCAACATGAGACGCAACCCAAAATGTCTGCTCATGTTAGGGGCATGTGAGTTTTGTGTTTGTGCCCATTTCCACCAAAGCAACCACAAAAAACACGTCGTGTTCAAGTTTTGACCTGTTCACCCAATAAGTACTTAGAAACTCATATACTCACCCAACATAAAAGCAACAATTATGCACTTTAAATTATTTAAATGTGAATATATCCACCCAATAAGTACCTAGAAACTCATATAGATTATCATAAAAATCATAATCCATGTTCCTAAGAAACCCACAACAAATTCTGCAATGGTATAAATAAGTCAATTTTAAATCAGTGTTGAAAATATCATACACCAGTTCAAGTATGGTCTTCAACCATTTATCAAATATCACACCATATTATGCGATTTGCATCAAGTATCAAATGATATTGTAACTAAAACTAAATTTTCTTCACTAAACAAAGAAAAATAAGGCATTTATATTGTATTCTCTGATATAGTACGTATCTGCATATGGTACTCATAATGGTAGCCAGTACTTCTACACGAACTATACGTACTTCTGTTAACTGTGGCTTAAACAAGTCAAAAGCACATCAGCATGTTCCAAAATAGGCTTCCACTTATGGAAAACAAAAAGAGGTGTCATTTGTGGTCTGTTAGCTTGTTCTTTTTTTATTTTTCAATGATTCTTGTATACAATTATAAAAACTCAAAGAGACGCTATGGAAGGCCTAAAAATATATTCTACATGACTATGACACATCATAAGGCTGCCTACCTCAGTATTATTCTATTGCCAAAAAAAAGAATAAAGTCAAGCGCGTGCAGTCAAAAAGCTACTTGTATGACAGTTCATATCTGCATACTATCACGAATGGGGTGTATTATATATATATATATATATGAGTCTAATCCAAGGTTAAACCAGTCTAAAGTACCTTAGAGGAAATCATAAAAAGTTGTGCAATCCTTGAGAGGATAGTTTAAACTTTAAGTCTCGAGTAAAGAAAGAAGGTTGGCTTTTACAAAATTGTAAAGGTTTAACGAAAGATGTGCTACTTTGGAACTTTATGCTTGGCCTTTCCGCGTGTATAAAATATGAGAGTGAAACCTGCATCTCTTTGTAAACGGAGAAACTTCTACGAAGCCATCAGAGATTTATTGCTTTCTATCAAATCAATGTGTCCCCAACTTTTCCTTTACATAAAAATCTTCCAATCATATCCTAAATTTGACCTTTTAGTATCGTAAAAAACTTCAAATTATATATATATATATATAGAGAGAGAGAGAGAGAGAGATCATCAATTTGATGGTAGGATCAAAACAGGCAAACAGAACACCATGAATCTTTTAGAGGGGGGCGGGGAGTATGAAGAACTCGTACGTGCAGGGCATGTAGATTGGGAGGTCAAGGTGGTGAGGATGCTCTGATTGGTATAACCAGCGTATGAACAGACAGTGGCTTCGCAGGTTCCAGCAGTCGTCGAATTCCCGATGATGAGATCTGTGTTGTTGCATTTCATGGAGGGGCATTTCGATATCTGATGATTCAGGGGATTGGGTACACAGTCCAATCTGAATCAACAAGATACATACCCAAAAATAAGTTCAGTAAATTGAGACACTAAGATAATATATATATATATATATATATATATATATATATATATATATATATATATATAGAGAGAGAGAGAGAGAGAGAGAGAGAGTTTACTGCCAGGTAGTAGTGCATTTGCACTGGACACAGTTTTTAGCAGTAAAAGCATAGGTACCATTGGGCACAGCCAAAGAACTATCCAACGACCCGTTCTGTATTGCAGAAGAACAAACTGCAACACCATCCAAATTCAGTCAAATTACAAGCTTCTCCAGTCATGCACAGAACTCCAAAATATGATCAAGCAGTTCATCGATCTAAAGAACCACCCAGACTTACATTCAACTAAGACACAAACAATACAATTAGTAAATACAACTAAAAGGACAGATTTCCTTTACTGCTACTTTAGTAAATATAGATAGCAGCTACAATTGAATTCTTAAATCTCCTCTACTGTTGCGTTAATAAATGCTAATTAACAACTGAAAAGTGGGCCATATTTAAGTGGTCTAATAAAACACACAAAAGCCTGAGGAAACACGCAGAAGAACTGTTCTTACCGCTTCGAGGGGGCAATAACTATCTACAATGCACAGAATTTATTTACAAAATAGAAGGAAAGTTGGCCACCATTGTACGCCAATCTCGTTGACTTAAAACACCAGAGTTGACAACGCAATATCCTCCCAAATCCCAATGCAACCATTTTCTGCTCAACGCCCCCATTGAGAAAATTGCAAGGAAAAAAAGTAATCACCACGATCACAAAAGCCTAAATTCGGCTATTAAAGGAATTCACAAGATGTTAGGGGCACTTCCATTATTTCCGCACTCAGTTGAAACTTGTGAAATCCCTACCAGCGTCACAAACCAAAAACTTGCCCGAGATCCTGCTTTAGTTCATCAAAAATCGCGTCTTTTGGGGGATTCAACGCAGTACTAAACCACGAACAGCCAAACAGGGCAAGTATTTTTCACAAACTTACCTCGGAGAGGGACGTCAAGGACCTGGCCGGCCTGAAGCGTCTTGGGGTCGGAGATGCCGTTGAGCCGCTCGAGCTCCGCCTCAGTCGTCCCGAACTCCGCCGCGATTCCGGTGAGGTCGCTACCTTTCGCGACGATATGGGCGTAATGCGAAATGGGGAAGTTCTCTCCCTGGTCGCAGCTGCACGGCAGAGGGATCCAGAGCACTTGACCGACTAAGATCATGCTTGGGTCGGAGATGTTATTGACGTTGGCAATATCATCGGAGCTGACGAGCCCGGAGAACACCTCGGTGGAGATCATGTAGAGGAACTCTCCCTTGACCACCGTGTGCTTCGGCGAGCTGTCGGAGTAGCCGCGACCGCCGGCGAAGCAGCGGCAGGAGACCGGAACGCGAACGGTCTCACTGGCGGCGATCTTGTGGCTTTTGGACGTGTTGGCCGGATAGCCGTTGGCACCAAGGAGGGGACTGTGAGATTTGAGGCCGAATTTGGTCGCAATGGCAGAGAGAGTGGTGGCGTTCACCGGAGCGTAGCCCACGAAAGACTGGCATTTGGCGTTGGTGGCGGAGCAATTGAAGCCTAGAGCGGTGGCACAGTTGGCTTTCAGCGTTAGAACGAGGAAGAACAAGAGAAGAAAGGAGAAGGGTTTCACCGAGTGTAAGAGTGAGAGTGAGGCCGTCATGATCTCTCTCTCTCTCTCTCTCTCTCTCTCTCTCTCTCTCTCTCTCTCTCTCTTATAATTGCAGAAGAAGAGTGACAGGGATGAGCCAGGAGACACTGAGTAAGGAGCCTAATGGATCAGGCCGATCCAGATCCAGATAAATCTAGGTCCAGATCCTGTTTGTAGGACGCCAGTACTAAACCTGGATCCGGGCCTTGTTAAATCTTTATCAAGAAAACGATAGAAGGATTTTTAAAAAATTGTAAACCACGCCAGGACCATATCCCCCTAAATATGACTTCTTAAATACTTTTTCGTTGAAATCTTACAATTATTAATCAAAACTCGGGTAGTGTTCGAGTTTCGAATAAATTTAATAGTTCTGAGTCAACTTTATTCATTATTTGGATATGAGTTTTGGATCTTTTCTATCCTAATTAAGGTCCACAAAAGCTAGACATAAAAGAGGTACTCGGTAACGAAAGGAAACGGTACTACAAACTTGAGCTTATCTTGATCCCAATCCAACCAGTTGATGCGAGTAGGTTAATAGGCTTGGGTGTTTGATACAAGGTCTCTGAAAAACTGGACCTTCATTTTTAGTACTCATAGTTTCGAGTTTCGTTTTGTATCAAATGCGGAACTAGTTTCAAGTTTTGTTTTGTTTCAAACATGGAACTTATTGTTAGCATGGATTTGTGATTCCATCAACTAAGCTTAAGTCAAGAAAAAACAATTTAGCACTACGAGAGAGGTAGCTATAGGAGCTTCATGCAAAAACCCAGTACCTTCTTTTCTCTCGTGTTGTTACCTCGTGTCGTATGAAAACCTAAATATCGTTACCATTTGCCAATCAAACACGAGGTAGCATAGGATGGACCTCGAGCAGGATCTGCAGGCCAGCCCATAGTCCGTTGCCCTTTCTTTGTTGGTAGGTGGTGGGTGCACTGATTGCCTTGTGACAAGCTTAAGTTGGTTTGGACATTTCGATTGTTATGATAAAGGGTAAGAAATTCGATGATGAAAGGATTGAAAGAAGATAAAGGAAGACTTAGACGTGTTGAGAGGGAATAATAAAATATTATCTTAATATGTTGATTTAAATACTGATACAATATAAAAAAACACCAATTTTAATCTTAGTTAGTGTGGGATAAGACTTGGTTTTCGTTTCATCAAGCCCAACACACCTTTTCATTATGAGTGCATCTAAAGTAGTTTGTACAATATTCTCTTTTTGGATTAAGAAGCTAGATTTAGAGAAGCATTTCTACCAGTTAATTACAAGGATTTCGACTTAGTAGAACAAAGACAGAATATATAGAATGTAAGTTTGATCATTTGGTTACCTCAGAGGACATAAAAATTAAAATTGACACACATTGCATCCCACAAAAGGAAAGTTTTAAATACCTAGGGTCAATTTTTCAAAGTGATGGAAGAATTGATGGAAATGTTATGCATACAATTAATGATGATTGGTTAAAATAGAGAGGAGCATAAGGTATTCTTCGTGATAATAAGATACCATTAAAGTTAAAAGGTAAATATTATAGAGCAGCAATTAGACCTGCCATGTTTTATGGTTCTGAGTGTTGGGCAGTTAATCATCAACATGTACAAAAGATGTCAGTGACAAAAATGAAGATGTTGAGATGGATGATTGGTCATACAAGAAAAGACCGGTATACCTAATGAGGTTATTAGAAACAAATTAGGAGTAACACCAATAAAGGATAAAATGAGAGAATATCGTTTAAGATAGTTTGAACATATAGAAATAATATCAACAGAATAACCTTTAAAAAGATTAGAAAAACTAAACTTGGAAAGTATTAAAAGAGCTAGAGGACGACAACAAAAGTGTTGAAAAGAAACAATAAAGAATGATATAGTTTATTGTGAGTTAACTTAACATGGCACAAAATAGGATTAGGTGGAAACAAAGAATCCATGTAGCCGACCCCCTCTAGTATGGGAAAAGGCTTAGTTGTTGTTGAATTACAAGGCATCTGGTAGGGTTCTCGGACTCCCAACCTGCTGGTGGTGAGTTCGATTCCCCGGGCCTGCATGCGTGTGTGAAAAATATGGATTAATCCTCGTTCATTTGGTGAACTGATTTTTGTCGATGTTGTTATACGGAAAATTAAAAAAGCAGAGCGTCTTTCAGGAAAACAGGAGAAATATAAGAAGGTGCACCTGTGGGTGTCAATGAATCCAGAAGAAATTTATTGCTTTTTAATGCGGGTTTGTACCTTCTTTAAAGCAATAAAATGCTATATCACCGTACCTAGAGCGTTAGCTCAACACAGGGCATTCTAGCGCAGCTACTGCTGGTGGAGAGTTCGATTCTCAGAAGGTGCACATGTGGGTGTCTGTGTTAGTTTTCGACTTCCTCTTGTTAAAAAAGAAAGCTATATCACCTGGATTCTTTAACGTGCCTTTGTGTCGTGTCCCCTTGCTCGTTGTTCTATTTAACCCACTGCATGAAAGCATCTGTCACGTGTCACTTTTGAGGTGTGAGTATGAACAAGTTCCCCGGCTTCAAACATAGCACACGATCAAGTGCCATGGAAACGAAGAATCCATCCATCTAACCAATCCCATCTAATTGAAAAAAAAGATTAGTCGTCATTGTAGTATTTGTAAAAAGCATTTTGACATTTTAAATATCATATTTAACTGCTTTTGTCACGGGATATGCTATCATATTTAGCTGCTTTTATCACAGAATATGCTAAGAGTGACAATTTAAATATCATATTTAGCTACTTATACCCAAAAAATCAAAAGAAAAAGAGCATCAATATTGAAATTGCTCATCGCCAACCCACTCCAAGCGCACCTAAAGCTTCATGAGAATATTACCCCAGTGAAAGATCACGTCACTTTCGTTCGACCGCTCTATGGAGCTTTTGGTCGGGTCCAGCGCCTTTTGAAAGGCAGACGGAGTTCAACTCCACCTCCGGTGCGACTTTGTCAACAGCATTATACCAAAGGAGTGGTAGTCATGTCTCCACTAAGTTTCCTCTAAGAAGGTTGCTCGCCATATAACGGAAACAAACAGATAAAACGTAAAAACAGATACATAAGGTTTCTTCTCCAGATGAAGGAAGAACTTGCTTCATCTAAATACGGGCATGTTTGCACCAAGAGCGTTAGCTCAAAAGCAGGGCGCTCCAGCGCCCTTGCTGCTGGTGGGTGTTTGCCTGATAGAGGGTATGTGTTGTAGGTGTGGGTGTTAGGCTTCGGCCTCCTCTTAAACAACAACTACAACAACAATTAAGCTATTTCTCATACCAGATGAGATCAGCTACATATTCTTTGTTTCTACATAACTCTATCATGTGTCATACTAAGAGTTAACTCAATATAAACTACATCATTCTTTATAGTTTCTTTCTAATACTTTGTGGTAGTCATCTTCCTCTTTTAATATTTTCATAAACTAATTTTTATATCTTCTTATGAGAGCATTGTTTGGTCGTATTTCTATGTCCAAACATCTTAAACGATTTTTCCACATTTTATCCTCTATTGGTGTTACTCTCAACTGGTTTCTAATAACCTCATTATGTATTTATTCTACTAACTCTGAAAGTCTTCATAGTTTCAATTTCTTATTAACTTTTTTTTATACTCATCAACTAACACAATATCATCTACAAATAACATACGCCAAGGTACTTCATCTTGAATATATTTTGTTAACTTATCAATGACTAATATAAATAAATATGGACTTAAAGTTGATCCCTAATGTAAACCAATATTAATTTCAAAGGATTCTGCCATTTCTTCGTGAGTCCTCACACAAGTTTTTGCATCATCGTAAATGTCTCTAATAAGATTTATGTATGTCAATGGGATATCTCTATTTTCAAAGGTTCTCCAAAGAAATCTTTTGACACCCTATAGTAAGTATTTTATATATCAATAAATATCATTTAAAGGTTCTTCTTTTTTGCTCTAAAATGTTCCATAAGCAGTTTCAATAGGTGAATCACTTTCAAACAATTTTGAATATCTCTCTTGTTCTTATATATGATTATAAGTGTGCTCGCTCTCCATTCCTCGGGTATCTTTTGGGTTCTTCATCTTCCATTAAATAGTCTTATGAGCCAAGTGAGCCTCACCTCTACTACGATTTTTCATACTTCTATAGGAATATTGTTTGATCCTACAGATTTACCAACCTTTATATATTTAAGAACCTCTTTAACTTCATTCTTTTGAATACACTGATAGTAATTGTAGTTTATATACTTTTATGATTTGGCAAACTCTCCTAAGTTAATACTAACATATGTATTTTTATTAAAAAGTTTATAAAAATAATTTTTCATATCATCATTCGTCACTAGAATCTTCTCACCTTCATTTTTTATGTATCTAGCAAAAGTAAGATTCTTAGTTTTATTATCTCTAGCCTTAGCTGTTGTAAAAATATTTTTTTCACCTTCTTTTCAATTAAGTTTTTTATATAAATCCTCCTAAATTTTGGCTTTTGCTTCACTAACGAACTTTTTCGCTTCTTTCTTTGCTTTTTTATAAGCCTCCAAAGTTTCACTAGTCTTCTTACAATAATGCAATTTGTAACATGCTTTCTTTGTCTTGATTTTATCTTACACCACTTCTCTCCAACACCAAGCTTCTTTTTGTGCCAATATACCTCCCTATATATATATATATGTTTAACACATCTTTTGTCACTTTTCTAATATGTATAGTCATATTATTCCACATATCAGAAGGTATATTTGTATAATTTCAAGCATCTCCTTGAAGAATTAAATATATATGCTTTATCTTACGAGTCTGAATAGTCTATACACTCTATTCTTCTTTGTCCACTTTCTTACTTGTAAATCCATTACTAAAAGTCGACGTTAAGTAGTTAAGCTTTCTCTTAGACTTACCTTACAATCTCTACAATACAATCTATCTTTTTTCTACAAAAGAAATAATAAATTTGTGTTTGTTATAACTCCCTGTTATAAGTAATTAAATGTTAATCTCATTATTTTAAAATTGTATTAAATATAAAGAGCTCAAAAGCCATAGCAAAATTTAAAATCTTTCTCTCATCATTTACATCCCAAAACCATAGTTTTCATGAATACCTTAATGCATATTTACCCACATGTATATTTAAGTCTCCTCCTAAACAAATCATCTCCCTTTGTGGAATTCTTTGAACCATCTTATCTAACTCATCCCAAAAAATTGTCTTTATACTATCTTTTAGTCCTACTTCAAGTGCGTAAGCACAAACTATATTCAAAACTTATGCTCCTAGCACTAATTTCAATGCCATGATTCGATCATTATATTATTGTATGTCTATGCACTATCCACTATCCTTTACATATTTATTTATAATAATACCAAATCCATTTTAAGCCTTTTTTCTTAGTATCATTCTCAATCTCCTTATAAGAGAACTTTGAGAAAAAAGAGGTATCCCATTGACATATATTAACCTTATAAGAGACATGTATGATGGTGCAAAAACATGTGTGAGGACTCATGAAGGAAGGACAGACTTCTTTGAAGTTAATATTGGGTTACATCAAGGATCAACTTTAAGTCCATACTTATTTATAATGGTGATGGATGAGTTAACAAAACATATTCAAGATGAAGTACCTTGGTGTATGTTATTTGCAGATGACATTGTATTAGTGGAGGAGTCTAAGGAAAAAGTTAATAGAAAATTGGAACTATGGAGAGAAACATTAGAAAACAAAAGCCTCCGACTTAGTAGAACAAAGACAGAATATATGGAATGTAAGTTTGATCGTTTGGCTACTTCAGAGGACATAGAAATTAAAATTGGCACACATTGCATTCTCCAAAAGGAAAGTTTTAAATACCTAGGGTCAATTTTTCAAAGTGATGGAAGAATTGATGGAGATGTTACACATAGAATTAATGCTGGTTGGTTAAAATGGAGAGGAGCATCAGGTATTCTTTGTGATAAGAAGATACCATTAAAATTAAAAGGTAAATATTATAGAGCAGCAGTTAGGCCTGCCATGTTTTATGGTTCTGAGTGTTGGGCAGTTAATCATCAACATGTACAAAAGATGTCTGTGACAGAAATGAAGATGAGATGGATGAGTGGTCATACAAGAAAAGACCGTATACATAATGAGGTTATTAGAAACAAATTAGGAGTGGCACTAATAGAGGATAAAATGAGAGAACATCGTTTAAGATGGTTTGGACATATAGAAAGAAGATCAAAAGAAGAACCTTTAAGAAGGTTAGAAAAACTAAATTTGGAAAGTATTAAAAGAGGTAGAGGACGACCACAAAAGTGTTGGAAAGAAACAATAAAGAATGATCTAGCTTATTGGGAGTTAACTGCTAACATGGCACACGATAGAGATCTGTGGAAACAAAGAATCCATATAGCCGACCCCGTCTAGTATGGAAAAAGGCTTAGTTGTTGTTATTGTTGTTGTTGTATTCTCAATCTCCTTTGCTTTTTCTTCAACCCACTTTATCACTTATAAACATAAAAATGTGAATCCTTTTGACTTCCAAATACCGAACGTTTATGTCACCCCAAAAACAAAGAGGAAATAAGTTTAGAGAATTTAGGTGTTGTGGAGTAACGTACTAGTAAGAAAGTTAATCTAGGAAAACTTTCATTTCTGTCACCTTTGCGGCCCTTGTGACAGAGAAGCTTTCACTGGATGCAAACATGCCCAGTAGAGCTTCACTACAGTGGGCCCACGAGCTCTGGAGCTTTCCTTTTCAGTAATCAAGCCAGTGTGAAGCCCTTCCTCGATATATATATATATATATAAGAGCAAGAGTATATGTAAAATGCAATATTTTCAACCGTCTCATCCACAAGATTTCAATTTCCAAAAGTACCTGATACTTTTTCAAATGCAATGATTACACCCGAATATTTTCATTTTTTTTACTTGAAAATCTCAAATATCGACTATGCTCATATATATATATATATATATATATATATATATATATATATATATATATATATATATATATATATATATATATATATATATATATATATATATATATATATATATATATATATATATTCAAGAGAAAGTCAGCATTCCATGGAGCTGTCAAGCTTTATCGTCAATCCCATTTATAGCTCGGCTAGTGTGGATTGTGAATCAGATCCATTCATCACCACATTGCACTAGCAGAATCTCTCTCTAAACTTAGTTCAATTCCCCTTCTGAAATGGAAACAATCCTCAACATGTTCAAATAGAAGCTTTTTGGGTAGCAGTTAGACCAACCAGTTCATATAAAAACAAGCCAAGCAACAAATAAGAGTTGTCAGATCAAGCTCATTTACCAGCACTACATGGATCCTGAGGAAGTTACATGGCAAATGGCCATTATCATCTCTTATCGGTACTGCAGGCACGGTTCCTCGCCACCACGGATAGGATTTACACGAGATAAAATGGCCTCACATGAATCCTTTCACCAGCATCAGCAGAAACAGATGCTCGCTGCCCGCAAAAATCCATATCAGCAATGTATTGACATGTCAAAAAATTATAATGCATTAGGAAAATTACCCACGCGCTAAAGTTTTCACCCTATCAGTATTGTCTCTTCAGAGTTTTACAATTGCAGTAGACAATTGTCCAGCATCTAATATAAACCTGCTAGAAATCATTGACTCTATTCTGTTGCAAATTTGTCACATGATCCTTCAAGCACAGCCAAGTAAATCCCCTCTATTGCTTGAAGATAGACATCTCGTTAGCCATCAACAATCTCTGCCTGCTGCTCAAACTTCAATTCTACATTTTTAATTCATGATGTTTATTGGACAAGAAACTGATGAATCAGGCGAGGGATTCAAACGTTTACATGAATGTGGCACCGGGGAAAAGCAAATGTATATGTGAGCGTTCATCAAGCTCCCATTCCATCAAATGAACCAACAGCCCATGGCAAACACCATAGGTTAGACATTCTCGCCAGGCGGTAGCTCTGCAAGTTTTGGGGTGGTACCAAGAACCCGCTCCATGTCGAAGCGCACTTCGATGTTCCGGAGGCTGTAACCCACTACCATCAGCCAGTAAAGCAACTTGGCGAGCTCAGGGGCAGAAGCCTGTGTTACTTCTGTCTGCAGAATGACACACGAAAGAATGTAGGAGCTAGAGCCTAGAGTCATGACGGAATTGCACAAACCCATATATGCAAGAGATGCTGCTATAAATTCACATATTTCTATTCCACCCATTTTTTATTATACCTGCAGGAGCAAATTGAAGACACAGAAATCCCATGCACACTAGCACTCATGCACGAAGGTGGAAGGATCTATTCAAACAAATTGATTTTACAGTACACATGCACATTATATGAGCGCATGTATAGATAGGTGTCTGGTGAAGCAGTTAGTGTTCCCTGTCATGAGCACTTTCGCAAATTTCCGGAGAAAATGACGTGTGACACACTGACACTACTTGGGAATGCATAATGTTTGTTTTTCATAGTTCTTACAACTCCTGAGATGCCTATAGCAAGAACATCTGATAAAAATCCACGAAACTAGTTATAAGGAATAATGGATGTATGCTTCAGTAGAGCACCAATACAAGATGTTTTTTTCAAATTACGCCATCATTACTTTTTTAGTGAATTTAACAATCACAAAAAGATTTATTGTTTCTAAGGAATCAAGGCACAATTTTCCATACCTTCATTTGTGCGGGGTCTGAAACCACCAAAAGACGCTGTATGAAGGTGTTCATTGCAACCACAACATCCTCGCCAGCGCTACTGGTCAGTTCCTGCATGGACAGTACAGGTACGAGATATCTAAGATATGACACAATTAAAAATATACTTTGCGTTTTGACAGAGTACACGACTTGCCAGCAGTGTAAGTTGCCTGAAGGGAATAGCGTGCAAGTATAAAGGCTTTAACTCCTCAAAAATAAAGACGGAACTCATAACAATTGAATCTACCTGCAAATTTTGAGGCTCAAGGGATTTAAGATATTCCAAAAGTTCATTCTGCCCATGTGCGGACTTGTGTTCAACTTGTCGTGTTAACTCCTCAATTTCAGCTTCTAGCAGTTCGATGTACCTTTTTGCATCAATTCTCTCAGGACCTGAGACATTGTTCCACCTGATGACTTCACCAGTGACATTTTTCTGTGTACCAGGCGCATAATCCTGTACATCCTGTATATGGCCAAAAAAGTATGTCAAAAAGTTGAAGGAAATGGGGAGTTACCTGAAGAAGATAAAGCAATATCCCTTTTTTCTTGCTCACAGAAGCTAATGTTGAGATTGGGGTTAAAGTCAATGAATTCCAAATTTTGCTACTCATATCAAAATCTAAGCAAACAACCAGCCTCCTTGATATTCATATATGACTAGAATCACTGGATATAACCCAAAAAAAACTAACCATGGAGGGCAACACTTACAGATGTCACAAGAGATGTTTCAATCTCAAATTATCCTCCTAGTCCAAACAGTTTACAGAGACACATACGTATTTCCTCTACTCAAAGAGCTAGACAGCCTACAGTGCAACCAATAGTAAAACGATCACACAAGCTCCTCAAAACACATACCAAAAAGAAAAAGTGAATAGAATAAATAATCGTAAAAGATACTTTTCCTTGATATGATTTGTAGAAGTAATTATTCTGTACATATTTCTCAAGCGCTAGTGTAAATAGCTCCATCAACAACTGGCTCCTGTTTACCACAATCAAGTTCAATTTAAATCAAATAATCACCCATATCGGAACACAGTAACTTTTAGAAAGTCATGAGCCCGGAGAACACCAAGCCAGAATCTTGGCTCCATGGCTTTTTTCTTATAAAAGATAAGACAGAGCAAGTCCTAAGCCTCGATAAAGAAAGGTTCCATCAAAAATAGCCTGTGAAGATATGCCGGGTCTTTTACCATGGGATGTGATCCTTCCAGCAAGAATGTACTGGATGACATCAGAACCATGAAATTAAACATGGGAAAGAATATTACTAAGACAAGTAACCTCTAGAAAGTCCTAGTTTTGCAATCTTTAACCAACTTCACATAGTGAGGTTAAAGGCTTGGTTAATATTAGCGGTTAACACCATTAATTAAAACAAAAGAAATGGTACACAACCATCATCACGCGTGACACAGGATGATCCTTAAAAAAGAATGAAAATGAACTCTTACCTGCATTAAAGCATCTCTAAAAGATCAGTACTTCTAAAACATACATGCATATCTTACTACAAGTAAACAGTTGCTTTGTTTCCTTCTTGGGATGCCATCAACCATTTAATGTACATGTGCATGTGCATGCATCAGCTACATTCCAATTGGTTATCTAGCAGTGACAAGCACGCAAACAATCATTCACCCCTTAACTACAAAGGTCAACAATAAAATGAGGTCTTCACAACTGAAAACTATACACACCTGCTTCTCCTTAACATCTGGAAGAGCAACTTGTTCTAGACTCTGCTGAAGTTCTAACCGAAACTGAGCATTCCTGAACATGTATCCCGTCATCAACACACTGTACATGAGCTGAGCAAGATTTTCTGCAACCTGATTGGACTCACATGTTTAATACAAGCATACACAAAAGTAAAGGCATATATCTAGGTTTGCAAAACTTACAGTGGTTACAGTGACAGCAAAAAACTGAGGGGGCAGGGTTCCTATCATATTTGTAACTGTTTGGCGCATTGCATCAACAACCTTTGGCACCAAATAATTACAATCACATGATTATTCAGAGAAAGCAAACACAGTTATAAATAAATGCAATTGTTCACAACTTTCATGCCCAAAAAAAGTTTAGCCAATTGAGAAAGTTAAATTCTCTCCTATGTAAGGGATCAGCAAGTGAATCACATCAGATCAGAGGAAGGCATCTCACCTGACGAGGTGCTCTTTTCACAAACACCTCCATAAATTCTGGCTGCACATTTTTGACATATTCTAATAGAATATTTCTCCTGCTCCTTGGCTGATCAAATACATAGAAAACAAAACTTTAGACCTCCCAGTTAGGCATAATATATGTGGACCTCCAATATGAGCTGAAATCTCTCATATGGTGCTAAGTTCAACAAACTGATAAGCAACAAGTATAAATACATGCACCGGAATCTTTTAAGTAAATTTTTATTTTAAAATTTATTCACAGGTATCTTGCAATAGATCGGCAAGGAAAATACATAACCATTATATATACTATAAACAGTTAAATATAAGAAGGAAACCTACAAACTTGAATCGAAAGCAGAAAAGCCTTTTTGTCATGCTTTAAGAAAGACTAGTGCTTCACTTAGGTAGCAACTCTGCAATATCTTCCTTTTCTAATATAATAAAGATTCAAAATTCTTTCCAATCTCGGTAAATAGAATTGAGGAGACAGTACAATGAAGATAATCCCTTAGATATCACCTTATGCATTTTTACATCAAGTACTACATTGGTGAGAATGCAGAAATTAATCAAAACATGTGATGTATAGCCAAGTATGTCTAAAACAAGCCCAGTGCCAAAGAGAAGTCATGCTGAGCAATCTAAATTTGTCTTATTGGCCAGAAGCTTTAGTTTGCTGACATGTTACCCTGGGTCCAGCCCGGTAAATGTTTCATTTTGCATCCATAGGGTTTCAGGCAATGTAGTGAACAAGCTTTTATGAATCCTACACACCGTGCAAGAGGAATATTCATATGGAAAATTAAGAAGCTCATTCGCTTTGATGTATCATGCAGCATAAGTAATCCTGCTTCAGTCTAGTTCATGTTAATCTGATAAGTCTAAGTTCTCTTTGATGTCTATTAGATGAATTGTATCCCTGTGATAATGTCATGCCATAAGTTAGCAGCTTATGTTCAATTTGGAGATAACTATCAATATGGCATAAGATTGCACGCTATGGCTTCAAAGAATACATGTAGAAAGGCTTGGTTGTTGTTATTGTTGTATTCAAACTTCTCACTAGCAAAAAGAGAACAGAGTTACTTATCAAAAAACAAAAGAAGAAGAGAACAGGGCCTACAATAAATCCACTACATTTTATGGATGACGGGGTTGCAACTTATCCATAGAATCCGCTTTTCTTAGGTTCGTGAAATGAGAAATTTGAAATGGCAGCAAATCCTAATACCACTAGGTAATATGACAACTCGGGAATTCCAACTGTGCTTTCAACATTGTAGGAATGGTGTACAAGTTCTTCGAAGTTATTGTAGCAAAATATGAAGGCAGAAAATTCAAGTTTTCTAATTCAAATTCTCATGTTTGGATCCACTTTAACACTGATAGTATGAATTCTCGGCCCACTTTGTGAGGTTATCGAAGGAAATCATATTCACATAATAGGAAAACTTAGCAACTAGGGATCGGTATCATAGACCAAGAATTGTAGACATGTAAGATGAACACGTTGATGTGTTAGTATCAATAATCACCACTCTAAAATGAACCTTCATCAAGAAGCTGATGCAGCGAACAAATGTGCTGTATTCAACTAATATACACCATTATAACCGTCTTCCCGAAAAAGGTGTTTGAGCTTTTCTCTCACCAACATTATCACACAGAAAGAAAAGAACGCGAGAAACGCATTAACAAAAAAGTATAAACAAAAACATAATAACGCCCCCAAAGAAAAAAAAAAAGGAAAAACCAAATCTTCCAATAAAACTGGAGGATAGTGGATAGTGTATGTCCACGTCAACAGGGAAGGACTATCAACAGAAAGTTAACCCGAAGAACTCAAGGTGAATCTACGATGCTTTCTACTCGCACAAATAATGCTTACTCGAGCCTAACGATGAATGCGAGCACCTGAGAGAGAGAGAGTACCATTGTTCCATTAGAAGGAGGATTCTCGTCCTTGGACGCATCGCTAGGATTAGCCTCCGCACGAACTACCAATCGGGTCCTGCTTCTCTTCTGGGTTATTCTGAATCCCCTCCACTTCTTACAATTCAACCTATCGAAGTAAAGAACTTCCGAAGAAGAAGAAGACCAGAGGTAGGAACAGTGTTCGGAGACCAGAGGCTTGAGGGCGAAAAGATGAGCAGAGTGAGCCATCACCAAATTCCGAATTCACCCC
Source organism: Brasenia schreberi (assembly GCA_036023115.1). Lineage (NCBI taxonomy): Eukaryota > Viridiplantae > Streptophyta > Magnoliopsida > Nymphaeales > Cabombaceae > Brasenia > Brasenia schreberi. The sequence goes on from JAYKKT010000070.1 coordinate 21,111,343, forward strand.
AGGTTTCAAATTTGCGAAGGTTAACACGTAGAAACTTTTATAATGCAGGAAAAGCGAAGGCCTCCAGGGAAGGCAGGGAAGGGGGAGAGTCCGAAGTCCGGGTCTCCCACGCCGTACCCTAGCCGGGCACCAAGAGAGAAGACGCTTCAGTGTTTAAAGTGGGTTGTGTAAAGTGGGTTTGGTTTGGTTCAGACCTACTTTGAGTGCATCAATATGGGCATGTCCGTTTTCGGGTAAACCGGGACTCTCGGTTTGGAACTGAAGTTTTGGTTCGACGAAAACCAGGATCCGAAAACAAACTGGCTTTCTTTGAGTGTGGTTCAAGTTCAGGATTCAGTTCTGATTTCAGTTTTAAATCAGGTTGGATTTCAGTTTGATTCTAGTTTCATGAAAAATAAGTAAGACTTTAAAATGGAATCAAGAAGTACTTAGAACTCATGGTTCTTGATCGTCGTTTGAGGTTCTGGTTTTGTTCTCCAATAGGTGAAACTGAAACCAAACCATAGGGGTTACCAAACCAATCCGGTTCTGGTTCTGGTTCTGGTTCTGGTTTTGACAGGTTCTCCAATAGTTGAAACCGATTCCTAGTGTTGATGCTGGATATCGTGGATCCGGGTCAGATGAAGATCCACCTGACGGTCAAATACCATGTTCATGCTTTGGATGAACTGCCTTACAAAGGTCGGGCATTTGGTAGTTTGGTTGAGCCATCTGATTTGTGGAATGCAACACTAATAAAGAACAGGTGACAATTTAATAGGCCCCCAGCTCAGGGTATCATGAACTAAGTTGAAGGGTAGTATAAGTGAAAAGGCTCTTCTTTTTGTACGCAGAGCGTTAGCTCATCTGGCTGTGCAGTTGTGCTCTCTGACTCTCACCTCGCAGGTGCTGACTTTGATTCTGGGAGGCATGTTGTGTGTTTGGCTTCGGCCTCCCCTTGTGTGAAAATAAAAGCCTCTCTCCAAGAACAGTCAAGGTTTGAACCATGCCAAACCCTAACCTCTCAAGTTTTATGCTGAGTTGGTTCCAAACCCTCCACAGTCGATTTCTTCTGTAAATGGGAAAGGAAAGATACTCATCACTAATAACAGATTCACAATATCGTTTAGGGTGGGGCAAATAACTCATGGTTATTCTCACAGAATGAACCGACGGCTACAAACGTAGGTCAGCGCACACATGCAACCGTGGGCTATAAGTTTTCTCTGATCTTTTTGAGTTCTGGGTCGGGCAGATGGCACCCGACCTCTGCTTCGTGCAGATCCCACTGGACATGAACAGAATAAGGGTGGTCTGCTGTTGCTACAAACATTGCCCCTTGTAGGTAAAGGTTGTCAAGCATAAACCTCATGATCTCAATGAAAACAACCCAAACCTGACTTGCAAGAGATAACAACAGACTTTCGAACAATCTTGTCTCTCTCACACACACAGTAGGAAGGGAGGAGGGGTCTGAAATGGGAAAATTCATAATAAGAGTCCCTTCAAAATGCATAGGGAAGTACAAAATGATAATCTTAGATGCAAGTGTTACATCAGAGATTCCTAACTCTCGAGCAAAACTGAAACCCGCCAATAAGATGCAAACACTTCCACTTGTAGCAGCTCAGACTATCCTATCCATTCCGATGGGGACCTTCTTGCCAACAACAATCTGTACAACTGTTTCAGAAGCTTATTTACAGAACACTGTTGAAACAGTTATCTATCGTAGTACTAATAAAAAGAAGAGAACCCCAAAAGCGAAAAAGGAAAAAAATGATGAAAGAATTGGTAACTACAAAAATCCCACCAAGGACAAAGGATCGAATGCTAGTCTGAAAGCATGTCTTCCAACTCTGGTTCCTCTTCTGACTGGAGAAATGCATCATAATCGACATCTGTTCCATTGAATTGCTCTCTAATTCCATCCTCCATATAGTCCAAATCAGACCGATCAGGTTCATCGTCACTAGAATCATATTCAACAGTTTCTTCTCCTTTGCTACTATTCCCTTGTCCAACCTTACGACTTTGTTTAACTATTTGGTGATTGAATTCGTCTCTTGACTCGGCTTCTGCAACTTCGCAAATACAAGTAGAAGGATTCTCATGAAATTCTCCCCTGCCTGGTCGTATTTCTTTAGGTTCCCCCATGAACCCTCTCTGGCTTGTACGAACCTTAGATGCAAAGGCCTCCCAAGTCATGTTTTCTCGGTTGAGGAACAAAGAATACAGTTTTCTGCCATTCGGTCTTATTGTGCGCTTGTGACCAAAATACCTCCTGAAATAACACCAAATAAATACGAACCTGCTGAAATATTTCATTTATCCTACCCAAAAAGAGAAAATATGTCACATACCTTCGCCCAGCCAGCATTTTTGCCATGTTACCATTGTTATTTGTCACAAATACGTCACTCTCATCACAGACAATGTAATCAAGAGCAGCCATTCGTGATGAAAATGAAGTAAAAGGGAGCAATTCATCTTTTGTGGCCAATGTCTCCTTTGAGTGAAAATTTGGAAAGAGTTTCTTAAGTGGTGCTAATGTTGCTTCCCCACCATATACCTCCCCAGATGCGACATAAAGGAACACATCACTGCCAAAGCCCAATGCTCTGAGCATCAGACCCACCTCTTCAGGAGTGAGAGGACATTTTCCGTGCCGCCTTTCCTTCTCAGGGTTGCTGGACTGCAAGAGAATCATGTTGGTGCATTTAAGCAACTAATAGACTGACAAAAATCAACATTTATGATCTTACATGTAAAGTCTTCCACCTCTTGCGTATTGCACCAAGTTCTCTCCTTTCCTTTTCTCCACCACCAAAATCACAACCTGAAAACGCGAGCATGTCTGGTTCAAACCTGTCAAGTTCACAAAAACAAGTCACAACAACAGCTACTTCAATCCATTCTTATACGCTAGATTTTACCAAAAGAACATCAGAAATGGGTAGAAACACAAGAAACCGCATGGCAAGGTGCATACTTAATATACTAGAGAATTCAAAGACCTTATCTCATATTTACCGAAGATGAAGGGCAACAAAATGACCACTTTTTGCTCTCATTCTTTTGACTAGCTTTTGCCCCATTTCTGAAATGGACTTTGTAAACCGCAATGCATGATAATTTGCTCTACATCTCAACTTTTGCAAGTCTGTATCCAATCTATTTGCAAGCCTATAGTCGAATTTGGAAAGCTCAACAGCCTGTATGGAGGGGAAAATGAATAAACAGGCCAAATTGTAAAACTGGTAGAACAAATGTCACGTTCTTTATTAGCACCATAACATGCAATGATGCATTTATATGTAGCTCCAACATTGTCTGGTCTATTTCAACAATGGCACCAGCACAATAACAATATCACATGAGCAGCATAATCATTCAGATTTACAACCTTAATCAACCAATAAACGTGATTTTGAGTGAAGTCCTACCATGTTACTCTTTTCAACTTGTAGAGATCAAAGGAATACACTTGGATTTGCAGATATTTGTTCTCTTTGACAAAAGCTAAGTAAAACAAAAACTCATAAAAATGAGCACTTTGAGTTCATGAAATTAAAACAAACAACAACAACAACAACTAAGCCTTTTCCCATACTAGACGGGGTCGGCTACATGGATTCTTTGTTTCCACAGATCTCTATCGTGTGCCATGTTAGCAGTTAACTCCCAATAAGCTAGATCATTCTTTATTGTTTCTTTCCAACACTTTTGTGGTCGTCCTCTACCTCTTTTAATACTTTCCAAATTTAGTTTTTCTAACCTCCTTACAGGTTCTTCTTTTGATCTTCTTTCTATATGTCCAAACCATCTTAAACGATGTTCTCTCATTTTATCCTCTATTGGTGCCACTCCTAATTTGTTTCTAATAACCTCATTATGTATACGGTCTTTTCTTGTATGACCACTCATCCATCTCAACATCTTCATTTCTGTCACAAACATCTTTTGTACATGCTGATGATTAACTGCCCAACACTCAGAACCATAAAACATGGCAGGCCTAACTACTGCTCTATAATATTTACCTTTTAATTTTAATGGTATCTTCTTATCACAAAGAATATCTGATGCTCCTCTCCATTTTAACCAACCAGCATTAATTCTATGTGTAACATCTCCATCAATTCTTCCATCACTTTGAAAAATTGACCCTAGGTATTTAAAACTTTCCTTTTGGAGAATGCAATGTGTGCCAATTTTAATTTCTACGTCCTCTGAAGTAGCCAAATGATCAAACTTACATTCCATATATTCTGTCTTTGTTCTACTAAGTCGGAGGCCTTTGTTTTCTAATGTTTCTCTCCATAGTTCCAATTTTCTATTAACTTTTTCCTTAGACTCCTCCACTAATACAATGTCATCTGCAAATAACATACACCAAGGTACTTCATCTTGAATATGTTTTGTTAACTCATCCATCACCATTATAAATAAGTATGGACTTAAAGTTGATCCTTGATGTAACCCAATATTAACTTCAAAGAAGTCTGTCGTTCCTTCATGAGTCCTCACACATGTTTTTGCACCATCATACATGTCTCTTATAAGGTTAATATATGTCAATGGGATACCTCTTTTTCCAAAGTTCTCCAAAGAACCTCCCTCGGTACCCTATCATAAGCTTTTTCTAGATCAATAAATATCATGTGAAGGTCTTTCTTTTTTGCTCTAAAATGTTCCATAAGACGTCTCAAAAGGTGAATCGCTTCAATAGTAGATCTACCTGGCATAAATCCAAATTGGTTCTCTGTTGTACTTGATACTTGTCTTAACCTACGTTCGATAATTCTTTCCCATAATTTCATAGTATGACTCATTAACTTGATACCTCGATAATTCGCACAATTTTGAATGTCTCCCTTGTTCTTATATACGGGTATAAGTGTACTTGCTCTCCATTCCTCGGGCATCTTTTGGTTTTTCCATATTTCATTAAATAGTCTTGTGAGCCAAGTGATTCCTATTTCTCCTAGTATTTTCCAAACTTCTATAGGAATATTATCTGGTCCTACCGATTTACCACTCTTCATATGTTTAAGAGCCTCTTTGACTTCATTCTTTTGAATACGTCGGTAGAAATTGTGGTTTATATACTTTTCTGACTTGGCTAAATCTCCTAAACTAATACTAACATCTTTATTTTCATTAAAAAGATTATAAAAATAGTTTTTCCATCTATTTCTTATATCATCATTTGCCACTAGAATTTTTTCATCCTCGTCTTTTATGCATCTAACATAATTAAGATCTTTAGTTTTCTTATCTCTAGCCCTAGCTATCCTAAAAATATCTCTTTCACCCTCTTTTGAGTTTAGTTTTTTATATAAGTCCTCCCAAATCTTAGCTTTTGCTTCACTAACGGCCTTTTTTGCTTCCTTCTTTGCTTTCTTATAAGCTTCTAAAGTTTCACTAGTTTTCTTAGCATAATGTAATTTGTAACATGCCCTCTTTGCCTTGATTTTGTTTTGTACTACTTCACTCCACCACCAAGCTTCTTTTTGTGCCGGTACACCTCCCTTAGATACCCCTAACACATCTTTCGCCACTTTCCTAATATGTATAGCCATATTGTTCCACATATCAGAGGGTGTGCCAACATAATTCCAAACATCTCCTTGAAGGACTTTTTGTTTAAATATATCTTCTTTCTCGCTTTTCAGGTTCCACCATTTAGTCCGAATAGCTCGATGCACTCTTTTCTTCTTTGAACATTTTTTTATTTGTAAATCCATAACTAAAAGTCGATGTTGGGTGGTTAAGCTTTCTCCTGGAATTACCTTACAATCTTTACAACACGCTCTATCTTTTTTTCTACAAATAAAGTAATCAATTTGTGTTTGTGATAAGCCACTCTTATAACTAAATATAGTTCATGAAATTAGCATAGCCAAAAATAAGAAACAATATGTCAATCACAAGCATGTGCATATTGCAAGATTTTCATCAAATACAGGAATATGGTTGCTTTCATGATGAAGATCCAGAGAAATTGAAGCAGCAGAGGTGGTCTCCAAGCTGTAGGCATCATAATCAGATTAATTATTACCCAGTTATATGCATCTGACAATTGCCAGTAACCACCCATACAATGCATCCTTGTTAAAGCCCCCCGAAAGCTGCCCCAATGTCAATGTACAATACACCTGATTATGTGTGGTTGATGGCACAAAGTTTCTCCATTCTAGAGATGTGATTCATGAGATGCAGAGAGAACAGTAAGAATCAAAGACATAAATTAAGGTGGTATTTTTTATCAGCAGAGAGATGATTGAATTGCTAAGTAAGAATTGTTGCTGGATCTGCTGCTACTATCTACAATTCCAGTAGATCATCAATAAGATTGCGAACTGCAAACCCGTTCTGTGCAACAAAGTTCAAACATATAGATGCCCAGAACATTTCTCTGAACAAATAACTGGGAGTTCAATGAGAATTGATGGATCACAGTTAAACAGAATGAGAAGAACTTGAAAAATCAGGTTTATCGATTATATTGGACGGAAGCACAAATGGCTTACTGAAGCACGCCCAAATGCCTTGCACCAGAAAGAGTGCTGATAAAGTCAAATTGAAGATGCAATTGTGTCGCCATTGGGTTTCTTTCTCAAATAAGGATATCCCATGAATGAGATCCTCAGACAAAATGTCATATAAAATGCCAAAGAAGAAAATGGATAGATCAAACACATACAAAATACTATAAAATGAAGCAAGGTACAACACAAACACACAAAACAAAGACAAACTTGGTATGCCAGCATCAGCAATTCCAGCCTAGATAATGAAAACAACACAATGTTTCAGTACACAGCTTGAATAGCTAAAACGCATGCTGTACAATGAATCCATCCACCTAAAAAATGCAAGTATGCACCTCAACTTTTTACTGCATGTTCTTAGAAGACTTACATGTTTCTTCATAAGCACGGGCAAAACACGAGTCTGATAACATCTTGGAGTGCATTTTCTTGGAACACGCATTCTGTACTGAGACTTTCTGAATTTCTTTGGAAGCTGCTTGATGACAGGAACATCTTTTGCGAGGTATGATATAAACCAATCAACATCAAAAATTTCACTGAAGTTGCTGTACGAAATAATTTGCGAGTTATCAGGCAGTCTTTTACTATTTTTAACTCAAATAACATATTCTAGATCCCAGGAACAGTCAAATGACAACAAACCTGGCATCCGTCCAGAAAGACTTTTGGTCTAGCTTGGGGACAACAAGAGTAGCATTAAGAATTCGAGCAGCAACAACAGCATCTGTTATCTGCACATTTGATGCGTATCATTGACTTTCATCAGATTGTTTATGATAAAGCTGAAGTATTGCTGATCCATGTTGAGTTGAAGAGTTAGCAGTTATTTCTAATTGTACATTAGTTCATTCTATCAGCCACACAATTTACTTATCCACTATCAATTTCAAGGAGAATCTTCAGAGTTCAAACAGCTACCCAGTGATCAAGATCAAAACAATGACCAGAAAATATAAGCTTTTAATTGTAACTCCAGAAAAGCAGTAAAGATCTTGGACCCTATTATATGAAGTCCGTAGTTCCCTCTCAACTTCCATTCTTGCTCAAACAGGATTCATATTTGATCATCATTTGTATAGCAAACTGACCTTCAACCATGTTCTTTGAACACCAATTCCTAAAGAAAGCATTTAAATGTACATAAAGATCGATGCAAAATGTGTGCAGCTGTGATGCTTAAACAAGCTACAGAAACAGTCAGAAGTCATATACACCAGGATAATAAACACTATGAATAACTAGAATTTTCACATATCGACAACTGTTTAGGGAAAAGATGAAAGAAATATAAATACATACATACAAGATACAACCAAACTTGCAGACACACACACATACCTCGACACATATGTATACACATATACACTGAAACCTCAGAGAGTTACATAGGTACCAGTATGAAAGTTACGGATGATATATCATGTCATGAAATATGAGTAGTTGACAAGGAAACATACACCGGTTCTCTGCTGATTTAATCCTCCACTAGTTGCAATCAACAAATATCTATTTGGCTCTGTATTGGCTTCAGCTGCTGCACATAGAAGCATCCAACAAGAACACCAACCAAGCAGGTAGACACATTAATAACCATTAGAAACTCACCATTATTTTGAAGCAGAACTAGTACATGAAGGATTCCACATAAAATCATCTAAGCATTAGCTGCTTAAACATGCTAAGGAACAAACAATGCCATTTCACATGGGATAACAGAAATCTCCAAGATGTTCACCTGAGAAGCTATAGTTGAAGTGACAATTTTCTCTTACTAGTGAGGCAACTCATCGAACATTCTCACATATAGGAGTATAGGACAAACTTATCTCAAGTTTCAACAAGAGCAAGTCATCAGCGTGAATATTTAATTGACATTTTAAGACAAATTTCCAGACACCTTCACCCACAACCAAACAATACAACCTTAGATAACTAAGACAAGGAGCAGGTTGTCTTGGTCTACAGAACAATGACCTTGGTATCTTAGGGATGAAACAGGGTTTTCCCATCAAACCTATATGCGGAAAAAATGGTTAATGTTCTTAGGCTTTTCCTTGGAAAGAATGCCAAACTCTGGCAGACTGGAAGTCTGGCTGTCAGCTTCCAATAGCGTAAGTGCATCACAAAGCAGCCTTCTTGCAGGTCATTCCAAATTTGCTCTTTCAGCAAATGCTACAGAGAATGGCCAGATAGAGTTGAAAAGGCCTAGTAGTTATTATATGTGGCCAATTTGTTTGAATAGATTTGCTGTGAGCAAGGACCCTAGGAATTAGAAGCTTGTCTTCAACATTCCATCGGAAGCATTTTCCATGGTTTTAGCTTCCTCTAATTTTACGTTCAAAAGCATCTGTTTACTTCCTTCTGATGACGCATCCAAGCCTGATTTCCATTCCATCGGAATAAAGGGAACCAGTCAAACTAATCCTCGTAGAAGTGAGACCAAGACAGCCAAAAAGCACACTACCAATAATCCTTTCAATTGTGTGCTGCAGATTGTAACCAACTTAGATCCACTCGATGAAGCAGATTTACATTAAGTGACACTAAAGAGTGTTCATTTTTTCCGTCCTACTAGATCCACCCATTCAGCGGAACACTTCTTAACAGTAAGCTACACGCTTTTACCTTTTCGTTGTGCAGCATAAGCGAGCTTGGGCAGGTTAAGATTCGGAATTGTAGCTGTACAGATTCAGAAAGACAAGGCTAACAGAAGGCAACAAAATGGGAAAGCGGAGAAATTTGCGTCTACAGATCTAAACTGGTCGAGGTAAATGGATCCATAACTGAAGTTTTCACGAGATTATTTGATGATGGTTGAAATGAAAAGCCAACGTCTTAAACGAACAACACATATAAGATGCCGAAATCTAAATTTGCACCTACTTGCGAACTTCTTACTGGAATTGCTACAGCCGCAGAACAAACTCGCCCGCTTCGATCTCCAGAGCGCATCTGACGACCCCGAACGACTACCACTCTAACAAAAGCACCAACAAACACGAATCACTCGTAAGGAGGCTACCAACAATGTAAATCGCGAACGAAACGATAGATGATGATTACCGGAACCCGAAAAACTCGTTCAATCCGTCGCACGCCAGAACTTCGATTCTTGACACCAACCAAAACATAATCAGATTTGTGTAGAAGCACAAAAAGAGGAGAAGAAGAGAAGTACAGAAATGAAGGTGGGTAGGGAGGGTACCTCATGAACAGGGCGTGCGTGTCCTGAAGAACCATCGAGATCGACGAGAGAAAAGTATAAAAGATAGAAGAGAATAAAGATGGTGAGAAAGGAGAACAAGAGAAGGGGCGAAGTAGGCGCAATCCGCCATATTGGAGTGGAGGACGGCGTGAAGCGTCTTCTTTGCGAAGAGAAGGACGCCATCTTCAATGGCCGCTGCTAAACGCCCTATCCGAGCCTCGCCACCATCCGCTCTCTCCCTCTCCTCTCTCTACATAGAGTACCAAACGAAGAGGAAGAGTGGTACGATGAACATGCGATGGACAAGACCTTCTCGGGAGGATGCAGAGCTTAAAAATATACTATAGAAAAGTCTCTCTCTCTCTCTCTCCTGACGTTGTTTCTCTCTCTTCTCCCCTAAGTGGTAAATGTATTAAAGTGGAGTATTATAATGGTAGCATCTGTTGGATATCGTCGTTGTCTGTTCTCTTTGGTAAGTACCAAAACACCCTCTCTCGCTCATTGGTTATCTAGAGTCATTAGCTACAAAAGCTCGTGCAAAATGGCGAACTCTGCCAGTTAAGACATGAAAGCCACTAAAATTGTTCAGTTTATTAGACTTCCAAAGTTTTCTAATAATTCCTTTAGCTCCTTGAGCTAAAAAGTTCTTTTTTGGGTATGTTAAGATCCATTACTCCAACAACAGGTATTCAGTACCAACTACTTCAAATAAGCAGATCGGTCACTATATTTTGGCAATCAAATCCTTATACATGATCTACATAGTTATCGTCAGACAGAGATGTTTAATTCATTTCATTTTAGTGCAGAAGCAGTTTTTGGGGGAAGATTTGGAATTCTACAATCCATGGTGTTTCTAAAGTTTAATGAAGTAGAATATTTAGTAGATGGATTTCTTTAGACTCGACATCACTTCTTGTAAAATTGAATTCCAACCAAGTGAACTGTTTAAATGGATTGTCAGAAAGGTTGACTGTTTAAATGTGCCGGTAGATCATTCTGTCAAGCACAAGTGAATTTATTCCCCTTCAGTGAATAGTGACATGTAACATTTCTTGTGACGATTGCAGAGAAGCTCGGTACCCATTGACGATTTGACTCTTTATAAATGATCTACACAATTGAATGATTAGAACAAGTGTAGAAAAGAATAAGTTTAATTACAGAAAAATAGCATCACTGTAAAACTTATCAAATGTATAGAAACGTATGTACACGCAGGCACTCTCGTCAATTCAGGGATCTATGTTGTGACTCCTGTTTGTGTTTCTAGCATACAGATGGACATTGTCTAACCCAGCAATGCTGACACTAAAACCCATCTTCAACTTACACTAAGAAAGGGATTTTTTTTCCCTTTTTTTCTGGTTGAGATCACTGCTCATTTTTTACCTTGGACGCAGGAAAGGAATAAACTATACAGAGGCTCTTTCCTCAAGTAAACAGTAAAAGGCATTCGAGACCAACATCATTTACAAGAACTGAGAACAATCTAAACTCAGTTAACAAGTTTAGCCACCAAGATCCGAGAACAGTGTAGTATCTTAGGATATGAAACAGTGCTTTACCTTATCAAATCTGTTCAAGTGTTGACACAGAAACGCTCCACAACACAAAGAGAACAAAATCGGGTGATTAATCAGAGTTTCTCCTTATAAAGAATGGCTCATACTGGCAGAATGGCTGCCGGCTTTCTGTGCTCTGCAAGTGTAATTTCTACTACAATGGATCTTAGCATCCAACCTTATTTAGATGCCTTACAGTTTTGTGTACAGAGTTTAGCTAATTACTGACTACGATACTATACTGTATAGAATAGGTCTATTCTTGTCTTCTGTTCCTTGTGACCATGGATCAAGCAATCTGTGTATAATTTTCCTTGTTGGAAGGCATCCACTCCGTGGTGCCTTATTTGTCCGATCTTTAAAATCTGTTGTACTCTGATTTAGAGATGTCAAAATGGGCCAGGCTCGGGGGATTGGGCCAGAAAATCTCGGCCCATATAGATCATGTCTATAAAACCCGATTCATATCTACTTAAAATCCAAACTTAACTATAATAAAAACTATGTATATACATATATATACACATACATATCGTTGTTGATGGCAGCAAACATATTTTTTAATTGTCTTTCGTTGGCATTCTTAGTTGTATCCATCTATCACTAGAACATCTTCATAGGTAAGTAGAGAATCTTGCATTGTTTCATGTTCATAACGAAGGCCACCAGTTTGATCGTTTGTTTTTCCAAGAGTGCTTATTGCCTATAATTCCTAGGCACACTAAGTAAGCAGGGATCAGATTCTTATGACGAGGTACTCATATACATTGTGATTCCCTTATCTGCTAAAAAACATTAAGCACTTCCTTGCTTACCCATAATCGGCTAGGATGCTCTGTCATTTCTTTAATAACGGCAGACGCCACATCACGTCGCGAGGACTCCAACACCACTTCCCGTTGGTGTGTCTTGAAAAGAATTAACCTCCATGCTTCTCACTCATGTTGTAGTTGATGGCGCTCAAGAGAGAAACAACCTTCCTCATAGAACCATCCCTTATTGTTGTGAATGGTGAATCCAATCTTCCAGTGTTGCTGCCGCCACTATATACAGAAATTTTTATGTGGCCTGGAGGAGGGGGCATCCATCTATTGATATATAGCCATCGCTGACAGGCTAGATGGGTAGAGTGTCTGATTATAGGAAGAATGTGTTCTCTCATAGAATTTAAAACTTCTGTAACCAATATTGCTTCTGATTTAGTGTTCTGAATGAAAAGAGTTACATTCCGAAGTTCCCAGATTTTTCTGATTACAATCCAGAACATGACGATCTAGGCTTGCTTGATGTGTTTATCTGTTTAAGTTATACCTCTTCCAGCTATCAATAGCATGTTTCAGAGATGTTGCAAGACACCATCTATATCCGAACTGGTAGCATACATAAGTCCAGATGCGTTTGGATAGTATGCACTGTTGAAAAATATGGTTACCTGTTTCTGCAGAGGTTCTACATAACTTGTAGGCCTCCGTCCTTCTAAGGCCTAGTCTCTGCAACTTGTCCATTGTTAGCAGTTTGTTCTCCAGTGCAAAACGCAAGGTTAGAGCTGTTAGTGGATAAAAGTATTTACACCAGACCTGATAAGAATACTTGAAATATAGCCCCTTAGTGAGGATGATTTCCCACAGCTCATGAGAAGTAAATTCTTGTACATTATTCCATCTTAGGATGTCTTTCTTTAGTGTGTTACCTGAGAGATCCACACTAGAGAGTTCCCCAGGCACCTTGCGCATGAACTAGCATAGGTACATATCCAAGTCAGGATGGGACTCGAGAACTTCTCTAACAGATAGGAAACGTAATTGAAGATATTTTTGTTTAGAGATAGAGTGTTCTATCTTGCTCGCTAATATTCTAATTGTTGACCATGGTTCAAACCAAAATTCGATGCGGTTACTCGAATTGATTTGATTTCCCAACAAGCATAGTCCTCTATCACCGGCAGGCCTACTTGGACTGATTTCCATCTCCACGAGCTTGGGCCTTCTAGCCAAGGATACCATAGATTGTTAAAATGGAGATATTTAGCATAGAGCAATCTTGAGCAGAGATCTTCACTCTTGGACGCCAGCTTCCAGGTAGTTTTCATGAGTAAGATCTTGTTCATCTCTTCTATCGGGTGAATGTCAAGACCTTCTTGTTTAGGCTTACACACTTTCTCTCATTTCAAGAGACGAATCTTCCTGGAACTAGTGTTGCCCCCATAAATATTGTTTCATGTGCCTTTCAGGCATGGATACAACACCTTGCAGAAGTTTCACTATTTGCATTCAGTAGATTGGGAATGAAGATAGAATATGACAGATCAATATTAGTCGACCAGCAAGAGAGAACACTTTTGTCCTCCAAGAAGTCAACTTCGCTTGGAACTTCTCAATCATTGGTTTGCAAAGAGATAAACATAGCATCCCCTTAAAAATTGGCATAATTAAAATATATAAATGGCAAGGACCCCTCCTGTCAACATGATTGATTAGAGATGTCCCGATATCAGGAGAATGTTAAGCCAAAAGGGATAAATATAAATATATCGATACTAATTTCCAAACCATAGGTTTGTTGAAATTCTTAAACTATTGCACAGTTTTTTTTGTGCGGATTGGATAGAGCCAGCAATACTGGACTAGCCTTTCCAAACTTCAATGAGGCATCCTCGTTTGGGCATAAAGGGATCCAAGCATCACATACATCATCGTCAAGTTGGTACATGTCAAGGCACGATCAAAAATAAGCAACTGCAGCTATATGCTCTACAACAAGTTGTCGAGGGAGGATCTATGGTGAAGACCTTGGTTGAGAAAATCTAAAAAACCAATAGGACCGAGGAGGTATCAACAGGAGCAACAGGTTGTTTGGAGCGAGAGGACACGATAAAAACTATCTTATGAAGATACTCTCCATAAACACTCACGGCCTCGTCGAAATTGGGCAAAATTAGAACTAAAGTGCCTCATAGTAACAGAGAAAGTCGATATTGCCTTTCTCTTGGAATGCAAAATGTCCATAGAAGCTATACAAAAGGCTATGTTGAGATTCCCATAATATAGCTTTATAGAAAACTTCGAAAGCTGCCTGGTAGCAAGAGTTTCTGCATATGGAAAAATGACTTGCAATTCTTGAGAATTTGTAGCAGCTCAGAACAACTTACTATCGATGTTGAGAATGGTGATAGCTCTCTCCTCCTCACTGGAGTATATGGCCACAATCAGTACCAAGCCCGGTGCACGCTTTGGGAAGACCTCTCACATTTCCAACCTTTAGGTCCTTGGCTACTAATAGGTGATTGAAATGTCGTTCGTTTTGCCTCAAAAAGGAGGGGGGGCAATTTCCATCGCTGCTCATGTTGGAATTCAATACGTTCATAGATACTTGCTCTCTAATGGATATTGCTACTCATGGAAGTCACTTTACATGGTCCAACAAGCAAAAGGGTGTGCATCATATTGCGAGCAAACTAGATCGAGGGCTTGGAAATTTAGGACGGCTTCAAGCTTTTCCTACCTCATGGATTAAAACAACTTCAAGAAGCTCCAGTGATCATAATGGCCTGCTTCTGAATCTAGAAAGCCCTATTGTAACTATCCGACCTCCCTTCAGATTTTTCGTGTTGGACCAAAATTTCAAGTTATGTAGAACTAATCAAGAAAGCTTGGAGCACAAAAATTGATGGTTGTGCGATATTTTGAGTTGTGGGAAAACTTGAGGTGACGAAAGCCCAACTTAAAGCGTGGAATTCCTTACAATTAGGTAACATAAACACCAAGGATGTTGTAGCACTCCAACAAGATCTTTTGCCAACTCAACTATAGATTGATGCAAGAGAGCTACGCCTGTTGGAACAAGAGTAACTACAAAGAGAACAACTTAAGGAGGTGAGAGAAGTAAAAGAATCCCGTACATAGCTGAAAGAGGGAGATCGTAATTCTGGCTATTTTCATGCTCAGTTCAAGAGAAACATTGGTAGGCAACAAATTTGCATCCTATATTGTGAAGATAGTTCAACATGCACCTCTACTGCCGAGCTCTTAAATGAGGCCACAGTATACAAACTTATACCAAACTAGTCCCGCAAGTCTCGGCTTGTGAAATTAACCAATTGCTACAATCGATCAATAAGGACAAAATCAGGAAAGTCGTCTTTCAACTAAATGTCGATAGTGTATCAGGGCCTGATGGATTTTCAGGAGCCTTTTTCCAAACATATTGACCCATGATACATAAGGATGTGGAGCGACCAATGACAAATTTCTTCTCTAAATATAAAATTCTCTAAGGAGGTGGGTGCTAACAAGTTAGGAGACTTCAGACCCATTAGCCTATGTAACTACATATATAAAATCATTATCAAAATCATGGTAAATCGGATGAGGTCTATACTGGGAAAAATTATCTCTGAGAATCAAAGGGCTTTTCTGAAAGATTGAAGCATCCATGAAAACATCACAATCACTCAAGAAATGGTGGATACGATGTATCACAACAAGCAAAAGTCGGTGTTATTCAAGATTGACCTAGCAAAAACACATGACAACGTTAATTGGGATTTCTTGGAAGAGTCACTCAGGTTTTTAGATTTTAGATTTTAATTATGTACCAAACTATGGCAATCGATATATACCAAACTATGGCAAAAACACATGCAAAAACACATGACAATCGATATATACCAAACTATATATATAAATGAGGAAGGTAGGGAGATTTTAGATTTTGCTATGGTATTTGATCTCTTTATAGTCAATGCAATCTTCAAAAAACGAGATGAACATTTAATTACTTATAAGAGTGGCTTATCACAAACACAAATTGATTACTTTATTTGTAGAAAAAAAGATAGAGCGGGTTGTAAAGATTGTAAGGTAATTCCAGGAGAAAGCTTAACCACCCAACATCGACTTTTAGTTATAGATTTACAAATAAAAAAAATAGACAAAGAAGAAAATAGTGCATCAAGCTACTCGGACTAAATGAAAGCGAGAAAGAAGATATATTTAAACAAAAAGTCCTTTAAGGAGATGTTTGGAATTATGTTGGCACACCCTGTGATATGTGGAACAATATGGATATACATATTAAGAAAGTGGCGAAAGATGTGTTAGGGGTATCTAAGGGAGGTGTACCAGCACAAAAAAAAGCTTGGTGGTGGAGTGAAGTAGAACAAAATAAAATCAGGCAAAGAGGGCATGTTACAAATTACATTATGCCAAGAAAACTAGTGAAACTTTAGAAGCTTATAAGAAAGCAAAGAAGGAAGCGAAAAAAGCCGTTAGTGAAGCAAAAGCTAAGATTTGGGAGGACTTATATAAAAAAAACTCAACTCAAAAGAGGGTGAAAGTGATATTTTTAGGATAACTAGGGCTAGAGATAAGAAAACTAAAGAACTTAATTATGTTAGATGCATAAAAGACGAGGATGAAAAAATTCTAGTGACAAATGATGATATAAGAAATAGATGGAAAACTATTTTATAATCTTTTTAATGAAAATAAAGATGTTAGTATTAGTTTAGGAGATTTAGCAAGTCAGAAAAGTATATAAACCACAATTTTTATCGACGTATTCAAAAGAATAAAGTCAAAGAGGCTCTTAAACATATGAAGGGTGGTAAATCGGTAGGATCAAATAATATTCCTATAGAAGTTTGGAAAATACTATGAGAAATAGGAATTACTTGGCTCACAAGACTATTTAATGAAATATGAAAAAACCAAAAGATTGCCGAGGAATGGAGAGCAAGTACACTTATACCCATATATAAGAACAAGGGAGACATTCAAAATTGTGCAAATTATCGAGGTATCAAGTTAATGAGTCATACTATGAAATTATGGGAAAGAATTATCGAACGTAGGTTAAGACAAGTATAAGTACAACAGAGAACCAATTTGGATTCATGCCAGGCAGATCTACTATCGAAGCGATTCACCTTTTGAGACATCTTATGGAACATTTTAGAGCAAAAAAGAAAGACCTTCACATGATATTTATTGATCTAGAAAAAGCTTATGATAGGGTACCGAGGGAGATTCTTTGGAGAACCTTGGAAAAAAGAGGTATCTTATTGACATATATTAGCCTTATAAGAGACATGTATGATGGTACAAAATATGTGTGAGGACTCATGAAGGAACGACAGACTTCTTTGAAGTTAATATTGGGTTACATCAAGGATCAACTTTAAGTTCATACTTATTTATAATGGTGATGGATGAGTTAACAAAACATATTCAAGATGAAATACCTTGGTGTATGTTATTTGCAGATGACATTGTATTAGTGGAGGAGTCTAAGGAAAAAGTTAATAGAAAATTGGAACTATGGAAAGAAACATTAGAAAGCAAAGGCCTCCGACTTAGTAGAATAAAGACAAAATATATGGAATGTAAGTTTGATCATTTGGTTACTTAAGAGGACATAGAAATTAAAATTGGCACACATTTCATTACCCAAAAGGAAAGTTTTAAATACCTAGGGTCAATTTTTTAGAGTGATGGAAGAATTGATGGAGATGTTACGCATAAAATTAATGCTGGTTGGTTAAAATGGAGAGGAGCATCAGGCATTCTTTGTGATAAGAAGATACCATTAAAGTTAAAAGGTAAATACTATATAGCAGCAATTAGGCCTGCTATGTTTTATGGTTCTTAGTGTTGGGCAGTTAATCATCAACATGTACAAAAGATATCTGTGACAGAAATGAAGATGTTAAGATGGATGAGTGGTCATACAAGAAAAGACCGTATACATAATGAGGTTATTAGAAACAAATTAGGAGTGGCACCAATAGAGGATAAAATGAGAGAACAACGTTTAAGATGGTTTGGACATATAGAAAGAAGATCAAAAGAAGAACCTGTAAGAAGGGTAGAAAAACTAAATTTGGAAAGTATTAAAAGAGGTAGAAGACGACCACAAAAGTGTTGGAAAGAAACAATAAAGAATGATCTAGCTTATTGGGAGTTAACTGCTAACATGGCACACGATAGGGATATGTGGAAACAAAGAATCCATGTAGCCGACCCCGTCTAGTATGAAAAAAGGCTTAGTTGTTGTTGTTGTTGTAGTCACTCAGGTTTTTTGGTTTTGATACCCTTTTTGTAGTCCTCATCAATGGGCAAGTTGAAGCAATTATCAAGAGCCCAGGAGGTATAAGACAAGGTGATCCTCTCTCTCCATACTTATTCCTCAGTCATGAAAAAACTCCCAAGAAGACTCCATTTAAGCGAGCATAGTGGCCAATTTAAGCCCGTCACCCAAAAAAACTTTTCTTGGAGCCACAACCTATAAATTGTCGATGTTCTCTTCTTCATCCGACGGTTCACTTCTTCATGGGACAAAGGAGTTAAATGTCGTAATCTTTTGACAATTGGGGACACCATGTCCGGAGAAGGAGCATCTTATGAGGTCCCGTATAAAGAACATTATCAAAACAAAGCTAT
The DNA here is from genome assembly GCA_036023115.1 of Brasenia schreberi. Classification (NCBI taxonomy): domain Eukaryota; kingdom Viridiplantae; phylum Streptophyta; class Magnoliopsida; order Nymphaeales; family Cabombaceae; genus Brasenia; species Brasenia schreberi. The sequence continues at coordinate 21,130,091 of JAYKKT010000070.1, forward strand.
CAACAACTTGTTTTTTTATCAAAACCACTGAATTCATTCACAACCCGTTGGGTGGTGAATGCGGGCAATGGGGCTTCATCCTTACCATGTATCTTGAAACTTGGGGATAGTTGAGACCCTTGCTGTGGTAATTCGGATATGCCCGTCTATGGGAAGTGGGGTTCTACTACTGGCTTGGGGGCTTGAGCTAGAGCAGGCGAGGATAATGGTAAGGTTTCTTTATTCCCGCTATCTAGCTCGATATCCATATCTTGAAGGGTGTTGAATGGGCTTTTAGTCTCCAATTGAGAAATTATCTAAGATCTGAAACATTTCCTCCTCCAATGTAGTGTAGTTCAAGAAAAAGGTCATTCTTACCTGGAGGAAACTTGATATTAGGGATCGTTGTCAATTATGCCTTCAGATTCTTAAAGATGAATTTATAATCCATGCACTTATATCGGCCATCACCAGAAAAACCTACAATCAATATACATTGCCATGGGGCCGCCCACTGATCATATGTTTGTCTTGGGATTACTATGGTTTTCTTGTCTGCTTCTAAAATGATCTTTAATCCCGAATCATTGTGAGGCGCCTTTGTCGATGACGATCCCACCACTTTGGGACCATGTACGTATGTAAAAGGGATGAGAAGTTGTGTGGGAAGTCCCTGCTTAACCTCTCGAAGGGCCTCCTGTATCCGAATGGCCCTTGTTTGTGATATTTCCACAAACACTAGGGCAGCTTACAGTCTCATACCTGAGCTTTCCTTCCAAGAGCACTGTATATATGTAATTGGATCTTGTATACCTCTAACTTAGAAGAGATTAATAATATTATTTAAAAAGTTATAAAAGTATTTAAAGAAATATAAAGACAACTTTATTGCACTCTAACTAAAAAAAAGTAAAAAAATGAAGAGAAGGATATGACATTAGGTACTTATGCCTTTTATATTTATATATCTATATGTGTGTGTGTGTGTGAGAGAGAGAGAGAGATTTGTAGTGGAGAGCAGAGTCCAGCAATGGTGGACCCGCACGCAAGCTATTTGGATGGTACTGCATGTCAGTACGCGGGAGCCAAAGGCTGCACCAGTTGTTCAGACGCCTGGCTTCTGATTGCAGCCCAGGTGATAAGGCATACACTTTCCTTCTGAGATTGCAGATCCTCAAATCTTCCACATAAGCTGGATAGATAACATACACTATCCATCTCCTCTAACATTATTTCACTAATACTGTAACACATGAATTAATTGTGTTTTGGAGTTTGACAGAAGCCAAGAGATGTTTAAAGAAAAAAGCATGCTGAGGTTAGGGAAACCATGTGCACCCTGCGCATCGACCCGGGGCCTTCCATAGCCAGTGGAGCTACAGCTCCTTGTGCAAACCAAGGCATGCTAAGTATAATGTAATGCTCAAAAGGAATAAACTGAAGACTGTTTTGATAAGCAATTGGGTAAAACAGAGACAGAAGTTCTACGGCCCACGATTGAATCTGTGAACTATAATCCATAGCTTGCTCCACCTTAAACAATTCCATTAGCTATTCACCCTCCCCTGCAAAAATTTCTAGCTCTGCCACTGCTGAAATGCAAATGAAAGAATCTGAAAGCTTGAAACAGTAAGGAAAGGGCTTCCAGTGTTAGAGCAGATCAGATTCGCGTGCATGAATTGCTTTAAACTGCAGTCGTACTAGAATAATCTCAATAAAGAAAAGGGATGAAGAGATTTGCTACTAAAAGAAAAGGAGATATAAAGAGCAATCAAAACAGTATCCTCCACATGATATGCTCTTTCAAAAATAGATATGGAAATTATTAAAACCTAGCATTTCCAAAAACTAAGCGGCTTTGGCTCTTTATTATGATTTATTTTGGGTCATACCCATTATTAAATTCAAATTAAGGCAAGCTGAAGTTTATATATGTGTGTGTGACCCAACATTGACAAGAATTGATGGGAAACTGACTATTCTCTCAAAAAGGAAAAACACTGACTAAAATCATCATTCATGATTCAAAGTGTCTGTAAATACCACTTGTGTTGATTTTGGAAAAAAATATTCATTCCTAGTTCAATTTGGCACGTCTTTAGCTGAGACACTCAACTTTTGAACCATACCCATCTATCAGGATACACTAAAATGAAAAACCAAGCGTTGTCCCACACTAAGTGGAGTTCAGCAGCCTCAGTTCTGTTATCTCTGAGGAATATTATCTTGAAAGATTTGAGTTTGATAAACTAAGATGAACATCAACAAAAAGTTTGTGAAATGGACAACGATAGAAACCTTTGGATGGAGCTGGCAAACTGAGCTGAAGAAACTGAGCCTCTGCTTTCCAGGCCTGTCGAGTTGCTAGTCGGAGCTGACCACAGGATTGTTGATTAAATTAGTTAATTTGTTAACAATTTTTCAATCTAAAACTATGCTGTTAACAAGAGCTATTAAGTAAAAGACTAATTTTACTGCAGTATTGAAAATGAAAATCTGGACTTTTTTATCTTCAATTGGAAAGTGGGTTGGGACACCACTCTAAGGATGAGAGCATCTAATTGTGCAGGCCAAAACACTTGTTGGGATCTGAAATGCTCCCTGGTCGTTGAACTACTGACTTTATGTTATAGTGTGCATCATCCTATCATTACACCGAGTTGAATCATCCTCAGATGTACATAAATACAAAACAATCACCACTAAGTTAGCTATGCGATCCTAGTTGCACTCAGGGCGATAACTCACCTGGCAGGGCTCTTGACTAGTGTCAAGGCTGACCACAAGTTCGACTCTCCGGGTGTGCATACCCGGCTTTGGCCTCTCGATGTACTCAAAAAGAGCTCCCCAGTCAAGCCATGCACTGCTTGTTGATACACTTTTCGTATAGACTATGCTGAACCCAACACGACTGAACCCAGATGAGTCGAGCCAAGCCAAACCACGACCAACAAGAGGAGGCCGAAACCTAACACACACATGCACCTCATGGGAGTCGAGGCTGACCACAAGTTCGTCTCACGGGGTGTGCATACCCAGCTTTGGCCTCTCGATGTACCCAAAAAGAGCCAAGCCAAACCACGACCAACAAGTGGAGGCCCAAACCTGACACACACATGCACCTCATGGGAGTCGAGGCTGGCCACAAGTTCGTCTCACGGGGTGTGCATACCCGGCTTTGGCCTCTCGATGTACCCAAAAAGAGCCAAGCCAAACCACGACCAACAAGTGGAGGCCGAAACCTAACACACACATGCACCTCATGGGAGTCGAGGCTGACCACAAGTTCGTCTCACGGGGTGTGCATACCCGGAGGCCGAAACCTAACACACACATGCACCTCATGGGAGTCGAGGCTGACCACAAGTTCGTCTCACGAGGTGTGCATACCCGGCTTTGGCCTCTCGATGTACCCAAAAAGAGCCCCCCAGTCAAGCCGTGCACTGCTTGTTGTTACACTTTTCGTATAGACTATGCTGAACCCAACACGACGGAACCCAGATGAGTCGAGCCAAGCCAAACCACGACCAACAAGAGGAGGGCGAAACCTAACACACACATACATGCACCTCGTGGGAGTCGAACTCCCCACCAGTAGTAACGGGGCTAGAGTGCCCTGCCGTTGAGCTAACCTTCTGGGTGCAGCTGGTCTCTTTTTATTATTTAAATAGATAGATGGAGCCACAGTAGGTACTCGTGTGGAAATGGCCGGAAATCGGGCTTTTCAGATCCACCTGTTACATGGAATATTGAGAACGGAGCGAGTCGGGTCTTGTGAGGTCAACCGATCCATGTGCAACCCTGTTTCTGTTGGAGAAGAGCGAACATAATCCGTTTGGAGGGGAACCGAGCAACGTGGTTGGACCATTGCTCACACACGCTGCTTGATCAGTTGCCCTCTCTCTCTCGCTCGCTCGCTCGGGTGGTCGATGGCTTCGAGTTGCAGCATACCTCCTCCTAAATTGACGACAGCTCGCTCCACTTCTCGCCATCGCGACGCTTCTCTCTTGTGGGGTGTCTCTCTTTCGCAATTTCAAGCTCAAATATCCGCGCCATTCATCAAAGGGAACTCCCTATCGAAGTATCGAGGTACACCCACTAAATCTTTATACTCAATTATGCGATTGGTGCTCTTATTCGTACCTGCCTTAATGACCACTATAGCAATCGAGTCTTGAAAAATCCAGTTAAGGTAATGAAAATATAGGGAGTTGGAAATCGGTTGTTTTCGAATGGCTTCTGTAGTTGGGACTGGTTTCTTTGTGCTATATTGATGAGTTTGACTAAATATTTGAATTCCATTTGCATTGATGGGTTTTCTTCTGGTGCATTTATTTGGTTCCATGAATATTTAAGTCCCTTCTGCATCGTGTGCTCTAAGATCTCTAATTAAGAGGTATCCGAGTTTTAGATATATCCATTTCTCATTGATGATTGCGCCTCTTTATCTAGAGACATGCACTATATTGCAATGTGTTATTTATGCTTTTCTGTCTCATGTGCAGTGTCCAAGCTAAACCAGTTTTATCCCACACGCGTAACATCAGATTACCCAATTCAGTGAGCCTTTAGAAGAACTCACCTATCGGGTGGCCACTCTGGAAAAGTAATCTTACCAGTTTCTCGGTGATCGACCAACAACGACCTTAAATATGAATTAGCAATTTAGTAGTTTGACTTGTCAGTTTGTGTATCTCTGAAGCAAGGCACAGAGGAAGCACATACAAGAAAGAGTTTCTAGCAAGTACATGAAGTACACAAAAGCATTAATATATCTCTATCTGAAAACTGTTTCATTGCTTATAATACATTGATTCCTATATCCATTTTGTCTGCAGACACCAATTCCTATCCACTATGGATTTTCTGATAGAAAATTTCAGGTGGAAGTTTCTTTTTTATTTGTTGCAGCTGTGAAAGGCCAAACATGGAACATGGTCCCTTACCGTCAAATGTCTCCAAAATAATCTAGAAACTATATCTTGTGTCTTTTAATGGTATTTGGTGCCTTAGAACTCCACCCAAGTAAGGGATCACCCTTACATGGTCGGTCCCAAGCCCGAATAAAGGAGGAGGATTGCGTTAGGTTTCCGACACCTTACGTAAAACTTTGTCGGACTTATCTACTATGAATTCTACGAATTATAAGCATTACGTTCGGGTATTCCCTCTTAACGATGAACTTTAAAGCCCAAATAATGGGAAAAGTAAGCAAGGGTCTTTACATCTTCTCCCAGATTTAGTGAATCAATTGCATATAGGGTTCCCACATCATGGATAGGTGTAAGTAAAGAAGTTAGTCCCGCTATATTGTCTCTCGAATGTAGTGAACAAATTACAATGTGGGTCTCCACATTTTCAGCATGAATGGATGCCCGAGGTAAGGAAGCTAGTCCTGGATAATAAGATTTGTATTGGTACTTGAAATTTCAGAATATTGACCGACAAGTTAATGGAGGTGGTAGATACCAGTGTTGTCTGATGCGTATCATATCACGTATCGCTGGGCTTCACGATACGTGTGTATCGTATCGTATCGCCCGTATCGTACTTTAATATTAAAAAAATACAAAAATATTTAAAAAATCAAGAAAATTTAGTAAAAATCCAAAAAAATCAAGAAAAATCTGGTAATTGCTTTAAATTCATATAATGCAAAGTTTAGTACAAATTGAGCATTCAACATTGAACAATTGCATCCAAATTTACATATTTTGAATCAAAAAAATGAAATACATTTACATTTTACAAATTGTAATCAGGATCATCAACTAAATAATCTTCATCTTCTCCTTCCTGAAGATCCTCATCAGCAGTAGCAGCACCTTTTGCTTGGAAATCAAAACGATGAGCTCCATTTCTTTGATTATTAAGTCTATGACACCTCAGTGATGTGATATTGTTACTTGATGATGCCCCCTTTTTCTCTTACTGGAGACTAGCTTTTTAACTAATTCTTGAGCTCCATTTCTCACTTCACAGACTGAGTTAAGCTTCACACACGTTGATCATGTTCAACTCAATGGAAGTCATTTAAGCTGAACCCTAAAATAGTGAAGTTGTGAAATACCCACTCAATGAATCGAGATAACCAAATTGTTCTTCATTGGTTGCGATTTCATGAAATTAGAAACTGGTAGTAGAAATATACCTAAAAGTTGGCAACAGAAAGAGAAATTATTTTGTTACAATTTTTATTTGCTCATAAATTATTCTTATTCAATAAATGAAATTGTAAAGTAAATATAAATTCGAATTTACATGTTACATACACAACTTGCAATCACAAACAAGCATATTGGAGGATGCTTTGGAGAAAAGTGAAGAGAGGCGAAGAGAGGCCAGAAACCTGCAAAAAAATAAAAAAAAAATTGAAAAAAAAATTGGGTGTATCGCCCGATATGGAGCAATAAGTTTTGTTTTACAATGCTCTTAGGTGTATCGTATCGTGGTGGCCTATGATACAATACGTATCGCACCGTATCGTGGTGGCCCACGATACGATATGGTGCGATACAGATAACATTGGTTGATACTATTGATTCGGAGAAATATTCACATTTTATCTTTACAAGAGACAAAGTGGGTTGGAGAAAAAGTAAAGAAGATTGAAAACACTTGTTTTAAATTATGATACTTAGGAAAGGAAAAGGCTTGAAATGGAGTTGGTATTATTATAAATCAAGATTTAAAGGATAGTGTAGTAGATATACAATGATATGGTGATCGAATTATGATAGTGAAATTAGTGTTAGTAGTAGAGGCTTTGAATATAGTTTTTGCTTATGCACCAAAAGTAGGATTAAAAGATAGTATAAAGAAGGCTTTTTAGGAGGAGTTAGATAAGGTAATTCAAAGAATTTCAGAAAGAAAGATAGATTTGTTTGGGAGAAGACTTAAATGAATATGTCGGTAAAGAGGCATTAGGATATCAAGGTATTCATGAAAACTATGGTTTTGGGGATATAAATGAGGAAGGTAAGGAGATTTTAAATTTTGTTGTGACTTTTGATCTCTTTATAACCAATACAATTTTCAAAAAATGAGATGAACATTTAATTACTTATAAGATTGACTTGTCACAGACACAAATTGGTTATTTTGTTTGTAGGAAAAAATATAGATCGTGTTGTAAAGATTGTAAGGTAATTTCAGGGAAAATCTTAACTACTCAACATGACTTTTAGTAATTGATTTGTAGGTAAAAAGTGGATAAAGAAGAATAGAGTGTATAGAGCTATTGAGATTAGATGGTGAAACCTCAAATGTGAGAAAGAAGATATATTTAAAAAGAAAATTCTTCAAGAAGATGCTTGAAATTATGTAGGTATAACTTATGATATATGGAACAATCTGACTATACATATTAGGAAAGTGACAAAAGATGTATTAGGTGAATCTAAGGGAGGCATACTAGCATAAAAAGAAGCTTCGTGGTAGAGTGGTGCAAGATAAAATCAAGGCAAAGAAGGCATCTTACAAATTACATTATAACAAGAAGACTAGTGAAATTTGAGAGGCTTATATGAAAGCAGAGAAAGAAGCGAAAATGGCTGTTAGTGAAGCAAAAGCCAAAATTTGGGAATATTTATATAAAAAGCTTTAACTCAAAAGAGGGTGAAAGAGATATTTTTAGGATAAGTAAGGCTAGAGATAAGAAAATCAAGGATCTTATTTTTGTTAGATGCATCAAAGATGAAGATGAGAAGATTCTAGTGGCGAATAATGATATAAAAAATAGATGGAAAAAATATTTTTATAAGCTTTTTAATGAAAATACATATGGTAGTATTAGCTTAGGAGAGTTAGCCAAATCATAAAAGTATATAAATTACAAATTTTATCTGCGTATATATGAAATAGGGAGAGATTGGGCTAGACAATATTCTTATAGAAGTATAAAAAATACTAAGAGAAATTGGGCTCACTTGGCTTATAAGACTATTTAATAAAATACGGAGAATCCAAAAGATGCCTAAAGAATGAAGAGCGAGTACACTTATACCCATGTATAAGAATAAGAGAGACATTCAAAATGGTGTGAATTATCAATGTATGAAGTTAATGAGCCATACTATGAAATTATAGGAAAAAATTATTGAATGTAGGTTACGACAAGTATCAAGTACAACAGAGATCTAATTCGGATTCATGTCCTGTAGATCTACTATTGAAGTGATTCACCTATTGAGACGTCTTATGAAACATTTTAGAGCAAAAAAGAAGAACCTTTACATGATATTTATTGATCTAGAAAAAAGCTTACGATAGGGTGCCAAGAAATATTCTTTGGAGAACCTTGGAAAAAAGAGGTATCCCATTGACATACATAAATCTTATAAGAGATATATACGATGGTTCAAAAACATGTGTGAGGACTCATTAAAGAATGACAAATTCCTTTGAAGTTAATATTGGGTTACATCAGGGATCAACTTTAAGCCCATTTTTATTTATATTAGTCATTGATGAGTTAACTAAACATATTCAAGATAAAGTACCTTGGTGTATGTTATTTGCATATGATATTGTGTTAGTGGATGAGTCTAAGGAAAAAGTTAATAGGAAATTGGAACTATGGAGAGAAACATTAGAAAGTAAAGGCTTCCAACTTAGTAGAACAAAGACATAATATATGAAATGTAAGTTTGATCATTTGGGTACTTCAGAGGATATAGAAATTAAGATTGACATACATTTCATCCCTCACAAGGAAAGTTTTAAATACCTAGGGTCAATTTTTTAAAGTGATAAAAAAATTGATGGCGATGTTATGCATATAATTAATGCCAGTTGGTTGAAATGGAGAGAGGTAAGAAGATATCATTGAAGTTGAAAGGTAAATATTATAGAGTAGCTATTAGACCTGCTATATTTTATGGTTCTGAGTGTTGGGCAATTAACCATCAACATGTGCAAAAGATGTCAGTAGCAAAAATGAAGATATTGAGATGGATGAGCGGTTATACAAGGAAAGATAATATAGTTAATAAGGTTATTATAAACAAATTGGGAGTAACACTAATAGAGGATAAAATGAGGGAAAATCGTTTAAGATGGTTTGGACACGTAGAAAGACAATCTAAGGATGCTCCCATAAGAAGATACGAAAAACTACATTGTGAAAATGTTAAAAGAGGAAGAGGACGGCCACAAAAGTGTTAGAAAGAAACAATAAAGAATGATCTAGTTTATATTGAGTTAACTTCTACAATGGCACATGATAGGGCCCTTTGGAAACAAAGAATCCATGTAGCCTACCCCATCTAGTATAGGAAAAGGCTTAGTTGTTTTTGTTGTATTTGGTGCCTTAGCTGTTAATTTTTCTCGTGACTTTCTGAAAAATGTTAGAAGCGGGTGTTTAACCAAATACTTGTTTTGATGCAAATGCTACGATGTGCTGAAAATGTAATATGAATAACCACCTTGTATTAATGTTAGTAGCAAGGGACGTTTCTTTTACTTTACACATGCCTATTCGTTCTGACTTCTCTATCTTGTTTCATGGTCAGCAATTTTTCACTTGTCACAATCTCATTTCTTATTGTACCTTGGACAATGGTGTTGCATTCCAAAAGTTAGGATGTTGACTTTTCACCTTTCTTTTGGCTAGGTAGGTCCTTCGTACCTTTAACATGTAATGCTCAGGCTCCTGTAACAAGTGTCATGGCGCCCGGGACCCCTGTTAGATCTACAAGTATATTAGTTGTTGGGGCTACTGGTACATTGGGACGTCAAGTGGTTAGGAGAGCACTAGATGAAGGCTACGATGTCAGGTGCCTAGTCAGGCCTCGACCAGCTCCTGCTGACTTTCTTCGTGATTGGGGTGCGACAACAGTTAATGTGAGTAAGACAGTAAATCTTTTGTTTCTCTAGATTCACACTAGCTCCAACAGTTTGACATATGCTTTTACCTTCTCTTATACTCCCCCTTGATCTTCATTTGATGTTTCTTCCGTCACACTTTATTTCAGTTCCTTGCTCAAGCCCATGATTGCTCTGTCCTTAATGTTGCATTGGCAATGGCAAGATTTGATCAATTTTCTCATTTTGAAGAAGATAATACCCATCTTAGCAAGAGGAGACAAGCAAGACTTATGCCTCCATTTTCCTGGGAATCTTAGACATCTAATATCCTTAGTATGGGACATGCTTTTTACTTTGGTATATTATAGCATATTTATGTATGATAATATCACTGCATATTGTATTGTTGCCCTCGGTTGATTTGGGCAACATTAAATTATTTTCAACACTGATTCATCGATGGCATTATCTTTTTTAGCTTAGGAAATCTGACCTGGATGTCAAAAAATGTGTGACATGCACATCCTATGCTTACTCAATATTTCTGGCACATTGGTGTGGATATTTTTTCTGAAAAAACATATGTTATGCAAGTTATTGAACTCAAGTACAGTGTACATGGCATATAAGATATTTTACTTTTCTGTTTTACTTAATTAAAATAGGGAAAAGTTAATAGGTGTCACCTCACTTTTCCCTTCATACCTTAACATCAATGAAGTTACTCTTTTGGTCTCTTTCTATCACTTTTCTTAAAGTAATAGGAGCATCCCTTTCTCTCTTCAGTTTCCAATCTTTTCCAAATTCTATCTTTTTTCTTAATGTGCATGGCAGTGTGCATTGCATGCTTGGGGTGTTTCCTATCATCTAAGAAATTAACTACATGACACTTATCTGGTGATGTATTATGTCACGTTAAATGCTAAGTCACACACACACTTCTAAGGGGTGGAGTGTCGACCTCGACACTAGTGCGACACCAACACCGACACCGTGTCGGTGCGGCATGGCAAAAAAAAAATTTGCAATTTTTTTTTTTTAACTCACGGATAAATGGGTCCGGATAATGAAGATTGATTTGTGTATTATGATGAAATTAGTAGTTGTTTACCATTTATATGTTTTGCTTTAATATAAAGTTGTGTACTTGCTATTGTAGCTGTATACAATATAAAGCTGCTTGAATGATTTTGGGTGCGAACAATTGGTTTCTTATTACTCAATTTGATTGGATTCTTGACTCCATAGTGTATGCCTTTGCACAGCAAAATCTCTGTCACCAAACACATTTAAAGACCAGGAACATTGCCAGATCAATAGAACAGAAGAGTATGACATCACTAGTGGTTCCTAGCACAAATACTAGTATATGTTATATCCTACAAAAGATCTTGAAACTCTTTGAATCCATAACTTGGATATTTTGCAGCTCGTAAAATCATTGTAAGTTTCAGACATTATGAGAGAACTGTTGAAGAATATGAGTTTAGAGTCAGTTTTAGTAAATTTGATATTTTTAGGTATTATTGTAATTGTCCAGAGTACTGAGGGTATTTTGGTAATTTTTTATACTAAGGGTATTTTGGTCATTTTATGTTTTACAGCTCCTTATATAAGGGCTGATAGGTTGTATTAGGGTTAAGAGGCTGAGATTAAGAAAGAGAGAGAAAGAGGGGGGGGGGGCGGCCTCCATTGAGGTCCGCCCCCTCCCCACATTTCCTCTTTAATGTGTATGATTTTTTTCTTGTCCGCCGCGCAACTGCATTTTCCAACATGGTATCAAAGTGTTCGATCAATGGGAGCAGCGGGTAATGGTTGCGGAAGAGGAGGTGTCAAGTCTCTCCCGTGGTGAAGAAAAAAAAATCCAAAGGGAGGACCTGCTCACAAAAGTTGGAGGCCGGCCCCCCTTCCAGGAGTTGGGGATTGGTGCACGTAGCTATTGGAGGCTGGCACACTGATCCAGCCCTAGAATGCAAACCATATCCACATAGATCTACCACAGTGAATCAGATGGAGTTTTCACTAAATCCAATAGTTGATGGCTCTTCGTCTGACCTTCCTTTGGTGAAGGGAACCTATGATTGTTGCACCAAGATTGATTTGTGAAGAATCGATGCCGAGAAGTTAGAGAATCTCTTTGATGTTGCGGTTCAATGTTGTTTGGATTAAGAGGTACAATTCTATGTTTGGGCACGTGGAAAAATTGGCAGATGAGATGAAGAAAGGAGCTGATTAAGTTGCAGGTGTGGAAGCATCACTATGGCAGGAGCTGATTCAGTTGCAGGTGTGGAAGCATCACTATGGCAGGAGCTGATTCAGTTGCAGGTGTGGAAGCATCACTATGGCAGGACTTCCAATCAAATTGATGAAAAAGACAATGAATCATGATCAGCGAATTTGGCCTTATGCAACACAAAAGGGGTATATCCACCTAGATTAGGCAGATGGCTCCAAAGTGGTTCCAGAAACGCTGGTGCATCTGAAATTTGTCAGGCCAACGCCAAGCCTGCATCACATGTGACACAGCTTATGTGATGGCGTTCAAAGGCGTATTCATGATGCTGACAGATGCACGATAACTGTTTGATGAAATACTCAAGAGAGATGTGCATCTGCACATCAACTGTTTGATGAAATGTTTAAGAGAGAGGTTTATCTACACATCAAGTGTTCGTTGAAATGTTTAAGAGAGAGGTTTATCTACACATCAAGTGTTCGTTGAAATGTTCAATAAAAGATTATTAACATATACATCAAGTGTTTGATTTAGTGCCTAAGAGAGATATTTACCTCAAGTGTTTGAGGAAATGTTTAAGAGGATTGCAGAAGATATAAAGTAGTACATGATGATTGTCTTCATTGAAAAACGAGCTGAATGCAAATAGAAGGAAAGATGGGATACAGAAAATCAGTCTTTTTCACTACATATGCATGAAAAATCAAATCATAAAAGAGGCTAGAGGAATTGATTGGTATGAAATGTGGCAGTATCACCAAGAAGCATGAAAGTTAAAACCTTGAGTTGCTTAAGTAAACAGCAAGGAGGGCTAGAAAAGTGGCTGCAGTCACCATGTGAAGGGGCGCAGACCGATTAGTATAAGCAGATGTCTGTATTCTGTTATTTGAGTGGTAGAGAGAGGGCACCCAACCAACACATCGGCTGCAGCCACCATGTGAAGGGACGCAGGAAAAGCCGTGTGAAGTGTGTATGGTGGAGTAGTACCTCCTATTACAAAAGTAGAAAAACATGACTTTTGAAGTGTAGTTGCCGAATCACGTTATGGAGAAGAAGAAAGAGAGAGGGAGCAACCGACACCCATAGAAGGGTCGTGTGCTACCCATGTGTTCTTGATTGTTAAAGTTATTTTACAGAAGCCTCGAAGAAATTGCTCGTGCACGTGTGGTGAAGAAAGAATAAGTTTTTGGCAAGTTTGGAGTTCGAAGTATCTCACTTGAGGGAGGTGTTGAAGAATATGAGTTTAGAGTCAGTTTTAATAAATTTGATATTTTTAGGTATTATTGTAATTGTCCGGAGTATTGAGGGCATTTTGGTAATTTTTTGTACTAAGGGTATTTTGGTCATTTTACGTTTTACAGCTCCTTATATAAGGACTGATAGGTTGTATTAAGGTTAAGAGGCTGAGATTAAGAAAGAGAGAGAAAGAGGGGGGGCGGCTTCCATTGAGGTCCGCCACCTCCTCCGATCAACACATTTCCTCTTTAATGTGTATGATTTTTTCCTTGTCCGCTGCGCAACTGCATTTTCCAACAGGAACTTTTTAATTGATATCTATGTGCACCCAAAATTAGCAAATACTAGTTGTATTATGATTGATTTATGTAGCTTGAATATTATATATAATATATAATATTATATACCTTATCCGTGTCTCCGCACCCAAAAATTTTGAAATTTGCCGTATCCCGCACCCGTGTGACATAGGTTAAATGGTTTGACAGGATTAGATTTAGTACTTCATTCCCCCTTACCTGTCACTATAAAAGGTGCCTATGCCTGTGTCTCTATTGCCTGGGCGTGTGTGTGTGTGTGTGCAAAAATATTATCATAGATTCTATATGATCCACTAGTTTCCAACATAGCGCTTATGGTTACACAAGTATCAAACCATGGTAACAAGAAAACTTGTTCAGATCTAAAAGAAATCCTTTCTCCAACAAGTTTGAAAACTAAGCTTACTGCTGATAAGATTTTCTACTCACGGTATTGCTTATGTCATTTTTTTTTGAGATGTTGTAATGATAATGTCTGATGCTTTCTGAATGTCAATTCAGCATAAAACTTTCAACTTTCTAAATGGTTCTAATGGACAAAATTGCAGGTGGACATAAGTTCATGATATTAAAGTATTGTGCATGTTCATTCTGTTCCTAAAGGAACATCTTGGTAAATGAGGACTATCGGTCCTAGAGTAACATCTTGGTAAATGAAAGGACTATCGGTTCTATTCTGTGCCTCCCTTGCTGTCAAAGAGGAATACTTAGTACCAAATATTTTTCATGCTTAATGTGATAGGTTGTGGTTTCCCTTCCTGTATGGCCTTTTCGTTCCCCAGATTGTGAAAATGCTAAGTTGGAGATGATAGCATTCCCGTATGTTTTGCATATTTGAATCATCCTTCTTTATTTGCTCTAGCTGTACAGTCGTATGATACTTGCTGACTGAATTTTCCTCTTTGTTTTTGTGGGGAACAACAAGCAGGCTGACTTAAGCAAGCCAGAGACAATACCAGCCACATTAGTGGGTATACATACAATAATAGATTGTGCAACAGGAAGACCAGAAGAACCAATAAGAACTGTACGTGAACTTTTAAACCATCCAGTGTGCTTTTGTCATTTTGCTTATATAGTTGTATCCGTTTCCTTAAAATATTGAAACCATATCATGCGATACATGTTTTCTCAGTGTTGGTCAATATAATTCCTGTAGACTTTCCTCATCATTAGAGAACCACTGAAGCAACTGCTTTCCGTCATTTCATTATGATTAAGTTTGTGAAACATCATTGGTCTTTGGTGCATAATTAAAGTAGGGAGAGGGCACCCAACCGATTAGTATAAGCAGATGTCTGTATTCTGTTATTTGAGTGGTAGAGAGAGGGCACCCAACCAACACATCGGCTGCAGCCACCATGTGAAGGGACGCAGGAAAAGCCGTGTGAAGTGTGTATGGTGGAGTAGTACCTCCTATTACAAAAGTAGAAAAACATGACTTTTGAAGTGTAGTTGCCGAATCACGTTATGGAGAAGAAGAAAGAGAGAGGGAGCAACCGACACCCATAGAAGGGTCGTGTGCTACCCATGTGTTCTTGATTGTTAAAGTTATTTTACAGAAGCCTCGAAGAAATTGCTCGTGCACGTGTGGTGAAGAAAGAATAAGTTTTTGGCAAGTTTGGAGTTCGAAGTATCTCACTTGAGGGAGGTGTTGAAGAATATGAGTTTAGAGTCAGTTTTAATAAATTTGATATTTTTAGGTATTATTGTAATTGTCCGGAGTATTGAGGGCATTTTGGTAATTTTTTGTACTAAGGGTATTTTGGTCATTTTACGTTTTACAGCTCCTTATATAAGGACTGATAGGTTGTATTAAGGTTAAGAGGCTGAGATTAAGAAAGAGAGAGAAAGAGGGGGGGCGGCTTCCATTGAGGTCCGCCACCTCCTCCGATCAACACATTTCCTCTTTAATGTGTATGATTTTTTCCTTGTCCGCTGCGCAACTGCATTTTCCAACAGGAACTTTTTAATTGATATCTATGTGCACCCAAAATTAGCAAATACTAGTTGTATTATGATTGATTTATGTAGCTTGAATATTATATATAATATATAATATTATATACCTTATCCGTGTCTCCGCACCCAAAAATTTTGAAATTTGCCGTATCCCGCACCCGTGTGACATAGGTTAAATGGTTTGACAGGATTAGATTTAGTACTTCATTCCCCCTTACCTGTCACTATAAAAGGTGCCTATGCCTGTGTCTCTATTGCCTGGGCGTGTGTGTGTGTGTGTGCAAAAATATTATCATAGATTCTATATGATCCACTAGTTTCCAACATAGCGCTTATGGTTACACAAGTATCAAACCATGGTAACAAGAAAACTTGTTCAGATCTAAAAGAAATCCTTTCTCCAACAAGTTTGAAAACTAAGCTTACTGCTGATAAGATTTTCTACTCACGGTATTGCTTATGTCATTTTTTTTTGAGATGTTGTAATGATAATGTCTGATGCTTTCTGAATGTCAATTCAGCATAAAACTTTCAACTTTCTAAATGGTTCTAATGGACAAAATTGCAGGTGGACATAAGTTCATGATATTAAAGTATTGTGCATGTTCATTCTGTTCCTAAAGGAACATCTTGGTAAATGAGGACTATCGGTCCTAGAGTAACATCTTGGTAAATGAAAGGACTATCGGTTCTATTCTGTGCCTCCCTTGCTGTCAAAGAGGAATACTTAGTACCAAATATTTTTCATGCTTAATGTGATAGGTTGTGGTTTCCCTTCCTGTATGGCCTTTTCGTTCCCCAGATTGTGAAAATGCTAAGTTGGAGATGATAGCATTCCCGTATGTTTTGCATATTTGAATCATCCTTCTTTATTTGCTCTAGCTGTACAGTCGTATGATACTTGCTGACTGAATTTTCCTCTTTGTTTTTGTGGGGAACAACAAGCAGGCTGACTTAAGCAAGCCAGAGACAATACCAGCCACATTAGTGGGTATACATACAATAATAGATTGTGCAACAGGAAGACCAGAAGAACCAATAAGAACTGTACGTGAACTTTTAAACCATCCAGTGTGCTTTTGTCATTTTGCTTATATAGTTGTATCCGTTTCCTTAAAATATTGAAACCATATCATGCGATACATGTTTTCTCAGTGTTGGTCAATATAATTCCTGTAGACTTTCCTCATCATTAGAGAACCACTGAAGCAACTGCTTTCCGTCATTTCATTATGATTAAGTTTGTGAAACATCATTGGTCTTTGGTGCATAATTAAAGTAGGGTTCATTCCAAAAGTGTTGAACTCTTTGAGTTAAAAGATTGTTTTCTTTGTGAACGTTGGTATGTTTTGAATCAACAACTATGAAGAGCATCAGATTTTCAATGCCTTGAAGGGGTATTTTGTCAAACGTGCATCTGGTTGAGGACAGTTTTATCACTATTTTTTCATATAAAAAACCCAATAGTCGAAATTTGTGGTGCCTCTTGCAATGGTTTCAACCGAGAAAGTAAATGATAGAAGCAGGTATGTTAGGTGAAAGTCTGCCACCATACTTGTAAATACGTAATTTATTGTACATGGCATAATGGTCTATGCTGCAATTCTTTTTTCAGTTGAGAAATTTTATGCAATCCTCCCTGGGAACCACTTTCCAGGGGAACATCAAATTTACCATGTCTCCAATACTTCAACGACTTGGTTTGTTTAGGCCCACTTATCTCCAAATCTATGATTGCCAGCTAAACATTTTGTGTGAGACGTTTCTTAAATTGATGATCCTCATGAAAAATTTAGTGATATTGACGCCATGATTCTGAATAGTTCAATTTGTTTCTCATGTTATCTTGATAAATGTTGTTTGTAATGGAGACTGCGAAAGTCAATAGATTTCCTATAACAGACTCAGATATATTGGAGAAATGTAGACTGTTCACGTCAATCAGTTTAAATGGAAAAGTGGAACTATTGATATTCATAATTTTGTAAGGACAGTGTCTTTCTGTGTTTATCCTTTTATGGCAGGTCAAAATTCTACTCAGTATACATATGCCCAAATCTAGAAACCAATGTACTTTTTTCTTCAGGAAAACTTTTAGTGAATCATGGCTATTAAAACAAAATGAGAATGTATTCCATTCTGAGAAACATTTAGAGATTCATGTTTACGCTTGATAATTCTGGACATTGTTTAGTGGTCCCAAATTATTTTTTGAAGTTTCCTTGAACTGTCACCTTTGCTTTCTAATCTAAAATTTTAGCTGATAAAAGATTGAGACACTAGGATGTTTCTAGGTCGCCATCAGCAGCAAACTTGTTTCTGATGTTTTTTTTAGTTGCTTTTTTTAAAGGATTTGGTAGATTAACTATTTCCTTTGCTAAATCATTCTAAAATTACTTCAAAGTTGTTTACTTTCATTTGATCTGGGAACCTAGATTTTCAAGTGTTCCTTTGGGTTTTTGAGTTGCACTTCTTTTTGTTATTCCACTTTGTTTTTATGATCTGTTAAAGACTATATATTCTTTCGAATCTATCATAGAAGTGATTATATCTTGACCACTCATTGTCGAAGCTGAAGGTCTGCCTGTTTGTGCATACTTAAATGCAAAGGTGTCTTGTCATTTATGTTCCGTTGTTGAAAGGGTTTGTATTGAAGATTCAGTATGCCAACAAAGGGACAGAAAAGAAAATGTTTGCATCTAATTTGATTGTCTTTCTGTCTCTGTCTCTATACGCATATACATAATATATATGTACATATATGTATGTACGTGAATATGTATGTCTGTATGTATCTATGTATGGATACATATATGTATGTACGTGAATATGTATGTGTGTATGTATCTACATATGGATATGCATTTGTATGTTGGAGTACATGCCCGGTTCATTATTGCCCTGTGTAATCACTGTCAAGAACTGGTAAAAAACAAGTCTGAGGCACATCAAACATCACTACACTGACTGAACCTGATCAAGTGAGAGCCATTTACAAATTGCGTTTCACAGGATGATTTAATTAACAATATATTGAGTTCAGATATCATGTTTTATAAACGTCCACTTTAAACTTGGTAAAAGTGATTAAAATGAACAAATCAGTAAATTTTATCTTAACATGGATGGGTTGCATACTTATGCAAGAAGGGGCTCTATTTCTTCTGCTTTATGGGTGTTGTACCGTATGGTGGTCTCACTAAGATAGGAAACCAATGCACAAAGTCCGGGCATGTCTTCTCTATCTTGTTTGTCCAATGTCCAAAACTTATTTCTTCTGTTATCATAGTGTAAAAATAATGCAGTCCATTACATCAAAATTAATATTGATGCACTCTGGTTTAAGACATCTGTGATTGGATTTACTTCTCACTCATATTCTTATATTTAGGTGGATTGGGAAGGAAAAGTTGCTCTGATCCAGTGTGCAAAGGCTATGGGAATACAGAAGTACGTTTTTTTCTCAATTCACAACTGTAACAAACACCCAGAAGTTCCTTTAATGGAGATAAAGTATTGTACAGAGAGATATCTTCAAGACTTGGATCTAAATTATATCACAATCCGGTTATGTGGATTTATGCAGGTAGTGTGAAATTATATCCAACATGTTTACATCATTAAATTGAATATATCAGGATAAAAACTGATTTTTGATCATCTGTTTATCTTGAAGCATATTTTTTTCGGAATTTTTGACCTAGAAAAAATACTATGAAGTGGGAATACCTTGTTACCCAATTTGTCATCACCCTTCATTTGGAAAACATGCTTGCACTTTTTTGTCTTTATTTTAGGTTCAAGATGTTTTACTACACGCTACTATTACATATATGTATGCATGCATATAATTGTGTCAATATACTCGCACACAAACACATACACGCACACCAATATGCATTGCATAAACATATATACCTAGTGGCGATATGTATCACCGAACCACATCATTTTCTGCAAAATCCTTATTCGTTCTTTCTTTTTGCTCGGTCTGATGTTTCCTTCATGTTGCACTTCTATCCTATGCTTGCATACCAGATGAAATTTGTTTTCCTCTGCTCAAGAAGAGGGGGATTTGAACTCCAAAAATGATGCAAGACCTTGTTCTTCTTTAGCAATAAGGATTTCATTCTCTGCAGGGTTTGATTGGACAATATGCAGTACCTATATTGGAGCAGAAATCTGTGTGGGGAACTGACGCACCAACAAGAATTGCATATATGGATACGCAGGTTCATGTGTTATGTCCATGATGTGTCCCATATCTTTTCTTGGAATGGATGACTTTATTTTTTGCTTTTAAGAGCTCAAGCTAAAGATTTGATATGCTGTTTAATATTTAATTCAATTGAATAGGAAACAGCTTAAGAGGTCAGTCATTTGGACTTTGATTCATATTAGCTAAAAGAAAACTTCTATTTGCAGGATATAGCTCGACTTACATTTATAGCTTTACGCAATCCAAAACTTGATAAAAAGGTTCTGACTTTTGCTGGCCCACGTGCTTGGACAACCCAGGAGGTATAAATTCCACATTAGCACGTGTTTCCTACTTAATATTGGATCTTGAAAATTCATATATGTCTGAACTGTGTCGTTTAGTTTTGCAATCATGAGACAACAGCCTTGTCACTTTGCTCTGTCTAAAAGTAGTGTTCTGGCTAGCTTCATATAACTATCTGTACAATCAGAATCTTATACCCTTCCATGTAACATTCTTAAAGGAAGGGGAATCTTGTAAATAGTGATGAAATTCATTATTGTTTCTTCTTTTTTCTGTCAGTCATTCTCTAGACCCTTGTCTTGTTGAACCATGAACTAGTGGAGTTAATATTTCTGATAAGCCCAATCACTGCTGCACACACATAGAAAATCCACCTCCTAACCTTATAATGGTCTGCCTTCCTTTGCCATGATTTTCCTCTTGCCAGCATTGAAATATGTTTTATGCTTGAATATTAAACATCCTCAAAATTTTGTGTTAAGCTTAAAGTAACTCAAATGCTTAGGTTTGATTGGCCTCTTTAAGTCATTGGTGGATGTTTTGTTGGCAGTAGTACTTTTTCCCTCTGTTTTTGATTGCCAATGTTGTGCACTAGACAAAGTACCGAACCCAAATATCTGTTGTTTAGGCAGCCCAACACTGTGAATCCAGTTTATCACTTGTTGACGATGTTGTTAACACTTAACACGCCACTGTGCATGGATGAAGGGTGAAGGACCAGTGGGGCTATACTTAAACATTAACCAGCGGATCAATACATGTGCTGTATAAACAGGTGTAATTGTATCAGTTTTCGTCTGTAATCTTTGACGTCTGATCTCTTCTGCTGACATAAGTTCTTCTAGAAGTTCATTAAAACGACTCAGCTTGTTCTCAGATGTTCCAATCTCACTGGTTCTTCCCTGTTCAAAATAGTCTTCTATCATTTGATGCTCTTTATCCATTTCTTATCTTTTATTGCGCATATTCTTCAGAATGTTTTTGCTTCTCTTTGGATATAGACTTCCACTCGAATTTTCATTCTCATTAACTTTCAGTTTGAACAGTCCATATTCTACATCAAATTCTCTAGAGAAAAATATTCTCTCATGTTTCCCCATAGTCACCTTCCCAAGAACAAACTTGGCCTCAAAACCTTTGTTCACTAAGGTAGAGACCGAAATTAGATTGCGCCTTATAGATGACACAATCAATACATCACTCAATACAACTTATATGCCTTGTACAAAAATTCTAAATGACCCAGTATCCAAAACATCCGAGAAAGTTTTATTTCTCATGTACACCCGATGTTTTCCTGATTTGTACTCCTTTAGATCATTTCCCCTTCTTTGGTCTTCGAGATATGTCTAGTCACTCTTGAGTCAATCCACCAACCAGTCATCGGGCGGTCCATGTAGAGACATTCCGATATCATGCAAATTGTGTCCTGCTTCTCCGATTGTTTGCGTTGTGGGTTGTTTCCTTCACTCTTCTTATTGCGACAATCCTTTTTGTAGTAGCCCATCTTTCCACAAATAGACAATATATCTGCTGGATGTACTTTGGAATTTGGCAAGAGTGGATGTTGCATTTATTTGAACTAAAAAGGCTCTCTGTTTAGGTCATAACTCTATGTGAGAGACTTGCTGGACAAGATGCCACTGTAACCACGGTTCCTGTTTCTATTTTGAAACTAACTCGACAAATAACTCGGTTTTTCCAATGGACGAATGATGTTGCTGACCGATTGGCATTTTCTGAGGTATGCTCGCTGCTTTGTGCTAATTTTTTTTCACAGTGACAGATGAAGCAAATTATACGTTCCAATGGATACCGAGGCAATATGCATCTGCAGTACGGTCCTTGAGTCCATTTTCATTGCCATTTCTGATTGTGATTTATCAGTCTTACCATGCAATCATGATTATGCAGACTAGTCTCATGAATAGTAGAAAGAGGGTGAAGTGGAGATGCATGCGTGGCCTATCTCATGACCATCCATCATGAATTACCTGATGGACCTCTACAGAAATGCCCTGATGGATGGCCATGAGGCTGGCTTTGCATGGATCGCTTCCTAAAACTAGATCTCCATTAGAAAACTTATTTTCATATAATATTTGGTAGATATAGAACGATAGATTGTATCTTTACATTAGATCTCCATTAGAAAACTTATTTTCATATAATAGTTGGTAGATATAGAACGATAGATTGTATCTTTACATATAATCAGTACATCTTTCTTTCTTTTTTCCTGAAGCCTGCTACTTACGAGGAAAAGAACTGGAATTGCATCACTGAGGAGATTTAACTATAATGTGCATTGTGTTTTCAGGTTCTTTCAAGCGACACGGTTTTCTCGGCTTCAATGAATGAGACGTATAGTCTTCTCGGGGTGGATCAAAGGGATATCATCTCACTAGAGAAATATCTGCAGGAGTACTTCACTAACATATTGAAAAAATTAAAGGACCTCAAAGCACAATCAAAACAAACAGACATTTATTTTTGAAGGCTTTCTTAGATGCAGCAATTTTCTGTAAATTCATGAACATGTGAGTTTTGTTGGTCATCATGTATAATAGCCATAATAATACATTGTGCTTATTGCTTCTCCTGGTAACTATCTCGTACTAATCTTTGGAACTTGTCCAGAACCAACTGGCTGATTGGTAATTAGGGTTTGTCGAGGATTCACTATCGTGGAAGAAATCATTGAGGATTCCCCTCAATATCTAACTCTGAATTTAGTTAATAAATTGTTTTTTCTGAATCAACTTGGGTAGGATTCGGCTCATCAACACGGCTTAGTTTTAACAAGTATATGAAAGGGATTTGTAATTAGGGTTAATATGGAAGAAGAAAACCCAACTTGGAAGTACTTTGCAATCAGATGTGGAAAGGTTCTGCGTGTCTCTTAAAGGTGCATGATTAAGAGCAAGTAATACCAACGTGATTCTCTTTTTCTTTTTTAATTTTTTACCTACTTCTATATTTAAAAGTATTTCGCAAGTATACGTAAAATTTGGAAATAGTATAAAACCGCTCAAGTATTCATATTATTAAAACAGATCCAAGTAATCAATGGCCAAGGTGACCCAAAATGCATGCAATAACAAATAATATAATAAAGATGGTGATGACTTTCACGTAGAAAACCAAGAAGTAAACACCATGAGACTTCGTCTAGAAAAATATTTCAATAAGACTGAGTGCAACAAAAATAATAAAAAGTTACTCAACTGTCAGAGAAATCAATTGGCGATCGATCACTGGCAGCAATCACCAAGTCATTTGATCACGGCGATGGTGACGGTGAGTCTTTCCCATTCCTTTCGTTTCTTCTTTATCGCGGCTGGTTCTCCTCTTTCAACTTGTGAAAATAGATGATTTCTCTTAATTTTAATAATAGCATATTCTCAACACCCTTATATATACTAGGGCCACATGTATAAAAGACTTATCACACTGATCCGGTGACATGACACTAATCGTCAAGAGAAACTTGACAAGACACTACAAATGAGACGCAATGACAGTAACGTGGACCTTACATAAATTGAATTCAATCCAATACTTAAACTACGAAGCAACTGATTAAATGAATCCAAATGACTCCAAACTAAATTAAATCGATATCAAGCATGGTAGATCCAAACCAGAATCCAAAGTAATGAGTCCGATACAAATCCAGAAAGAAGCCCGTTACTTAGTGAAAGAAAGTACACATTTGGATTTGGATCAAGGAAAAACGTTCAACTAAATCCTATTTGTGGACAATTTCTGTTCATGTCTTCCTTTTGTTCCAACCACACCGGCATTTTACTATTTAGTCTCCGGTTGACTATCACTCAGAGCAAGTCGAGCAGGAACTGGTTTGTCAAAAGCACAAACCCATCACATCTACTTGGCCACGCCAAATCCGCCTCCGTGTCGTGTCCGGGGGGACACGAACGATAAACCATTATTGAGCCCATTGGGTGCTCAAAAGCATAAACCATCCAATAAACTCATCGCTCTACATGGACGAGGCCATTAAGAAACCCAGTTTAGCACGGATCTCGACCCATCAGTACATGCAATTTCGTGTCGTGTCCGTCAGAGATGACCGGTTCCTCAATATCTACCGGTTCGGATCGGAGCCCATTCTTGCAAGAGCATGCAGGGGTGCTATTGTCTTTCGTGAAAAAGATTCGTTTACGTTTTTGCATATTAATAAACGCCGACGGTGTTCGCCGTCGTGTTGCTTAATCCCCATCTCTCTCTCTCTCTCTCTCTCTCTCTCTCTCTCTCTCTCTCTCTCTCTCTCTCTCTATATATATATATATATATATATATATATATATGTGGAAGAAAAAGCTGAATCGCCGATAGAAAGGTGACAATCCGACGGCGGAGGAGAAAGAGATCGCCGTGAAATCACCCACAGACTGACACCCATTCCGGCCGCTACGATGTGGAAATGGACAGTCACGGACGTGAACCGCCGGAACATTTTGCTGATTGCGACCCCTCTCTCTTTCCTCCTCCTCTTCGTCCTCATTCGATTCAGCAGCCCTCACGGTTCCCTTTCTCTCTCCTTCTATAACCCGCTGACGCCGGCCGCTGGGGGGTTTTCCGGTAGGAAGAGCGGTAATGTTCCGGCGGTACATTGGGGGAAGAGGAAGGCGGAATTGGACGCGACTCGGGTTGCGATCTGCCTGGTCGGCGGAGCGAGACGATTCGAGCTCACGGGTCCTTCCCTATTGGATCGGGTTGTGAACGTCTTCAACCGGTCCGACCTCTTCCTCCATTCCCCACTCGACGCCGACGCCTACAAGCTCTCCCTCCTCAAGGACGCCCGCCAAATCGCCGCCTTTCGGATCTTCAACCCGGAAAACATACCTGAGACTCGGTTTCAGAGCTTCGTCCTTACCTCCAGCAACTCGCCAAAGGGCTTGCAGGTAAAACGCTTTTCTCTTTCCTGTTATGTCGCGTCTCGGGTCGAAGAAGGGTACTTCGGGCATGTTCTCGCTGTCATGCGTTATCTCTTTTTGCTGGTTAGCCCGAGAGGTTTAAATCGGAGGTTGGATGACTCGATCCGAATTTATGAAACGGTTCTTTTGACCGGGTCCGTTGCTTGTGAACTGACTCTAATGCGATGTGAATCGTTGCGATTTGCCAGGGCCTGCTACAATACTTCAACTTAGTGGAAGGTTGCTTGACGATGATCTGGAAGCATCAGGAAGAGCAGGGGTTCGAGTACGATTGGATCGTTCGGACTCGAGTTGACGGCTATTGGTCGGCTCCGATCTCCCCGGACAGCTTCATCCCGGGCAAATACGTAGTTCCGCGAGGATCCCGGTTCGGAGGCCTCAATGATCGGTTCGGAGTGGGGGATCTCAACACTTCTCGAGTCGCTCTAGCCCGGCTGTCACTGATCCCGCGTCTCTTCTGGGCCGGTCACCGTCAGCTAAATTCTGAGTCGGCGTTTAAGGCGCAACTGACGACTCAACGAGTTCGGTTCGAGCAGCGGCGCGTGCCGTTCTGCATCCTGAGCGATCGGCGGTATGGCTTCCCGCCTGGACGGTACGGCGTGCCGGTGGCGGCGCTGAGAAGCCGGGGTCCACTCAGCGGCGCTAAATGCCGGCCGTGTAAGCCAGTGTGCCAGGGGGTGTGCGCATCGAACGTCATCGGTAATTTGGACCGGGGGTGGAGCTGGACGGATGCAGCCGGAGGGAAGATGGAGCTTTGCGACGCGAGCGGCCCGTGGGGGAAAGGCTGGGAGAAGGAATTCGATCATGTCGCCGGTGAGAGACTCGTCGCCGGGAGGAGCCGGGTCTTGGGGATGAACGAGTCGCAGTGTGTCGAGGATTTCGAGTCCATGCGGAGACGGTCGAAGCTTTGGGATGCACCGCCACCGTCGGATATCTGCCGCCGGGGATTGGGATCGAGGAGTTGACTCTGCTACCTACCGCCGTCCGATTTGTCCGACGCGTAGGCGGCGCGGTTGTTTGGTCCCAATTATTTAGCGAGATTTTTTTTTTGTTTTCTATACTTTATAAAATGAAATGCGAATATTAGGTGATATTGGATTATTTCATTGGATCTCTGTGTGTGTGTGTGTGTGTGTGTGAATTAAGTGAAGAACGGTAGGTCATGCCACGTGCCATGTGAAGAGTTTTTACTGGAGTTGCCCATAAATACTTCTCGTAGGTGGAGATACGCATTTATGGAGCTCGACTTTTGCGTACTTTCGCGTTTTGTGCTTTTTCCCAAGAGTCCATACCATGTCATAAATACCGTATTTTGATAATTTGTATGTACGTATATATATGATTTAATAGGAAATCACTCTAAAAGCACAACTCAAATTTTATCAAAACCAGATAAATCAAATTGTGATATACTATTCGTCATACGATATTCATATCATACGATATATCACGTCATAGATGTATCGTTCTGACATGACGATATAATATGAAATGGCGCATGTGATACGATCCTATACGTGGTAAAAAATCTCAGGCAAATGCACTTGCAAACGCGGTTCTCGAAGAACTGGCACCAATCAGGCCCATTTATGAGAGCAGCTCAAACCAAGAAGTCCGCAGCCATATAACAAAAGAAAAGAAGCAAGGCACCCAGAGCAGACTCTCTAGCGCAGTTGCTCCTCTTGTAATAAAAAAAAAAAAGGAAAAAGAAAAAGAGCAAGTAAAACCAACACAAGTTTTTTCTTCTTTAAAAGAAAACTAAACATATATCAAAATGCACCCGAAATTGGTAACAATAAAAAAACACCGAAGGAGTCATTAATATTGGTGAATCAACTATTTTTGGCATACTGATAGAAGTTGATTTGTTGTTATACCTATTGGGAAACTTGCATTATAACGAATCTCTTGCATCTATTCCATCAACGATTCATCTGCTGATTGCTAAACCAAGATGGCTTCTTTTTCATAACTTGCTTAATGAGATGATTAACCACTGCATCCAGCGAATTTTTTTTATCGTGCACAACGGCATTTACGTTGAATGCTACTGATGAAACCATCTCTATCATCTTGATTACATGATTAGAATTATGTTGATACATCACAAAGTAAAGGAAAAATAGCAACTAAAGAATCCATGTGGTTGGTGTCGCGAAAGGAAAAACCGAAAATGATGCACCACCTGCAATTTCTTGCCCTGAACGTTTGTATTTTCTAACAACCATAACGTTGTAATACTGAGTTTGGTGTGTTTCATATCTTGTGGAAATCTTCGCTCGAATTAGTGGGTTTTATTTGATATAGGCAAATATGAACGTGGAAAACTTCAACTACCAAAAGTGGTGCGTTCAAGTTTTGAGAACTTGATGAACATAGTATTTGGGTCCGGTTCAAGCTTTACTGAATCTGATCCAATAGAAATATGCAGAATTGGACCTTTGGATTCAAAATTCGAGTCGGTTTGATTTCTATCATACTAATTCAGTCCCAATCCGAGTGATAAAATGAATACCGAATCTGAATTTGGCTCCAATTCACTTTATTGAATACAGATCCATGTCCAAATCAAATTCAATTTGCAAAGTAGTTGCAGGAATATTTCGGGCCTGCCTATCTGGTCTATGTGGTGGCAACCATTTTTCACAAAGCACAAATAACGCTTGGTGGCTGCAAGTCACAGATCCTGGATTGAGATAGTGACCCAAAGATCTGATTTGATCTTCTATACAAATTCAAAAGTGATATTCTATTAGAAAACCCAGATCCAAGCCATTCTCAAATCGGGTCACGATTTTCTTTAGAATCCAAGCAAAGGACAGACAAGAAGAGCCTCATCTGTTCCACTGTGATGGAAAAACGACGCTCACAATATAAGCGTTTGAATAGGTGTACTTCATCGAACCTTCAGGTTGCTCATGTGCCCGAGAAAAGGCGTTTGGTGCCTCGGCAACGAAGATCAGCACCAAATTTTTTCTGATTAACAAGGCAGAATCCAAGACATCAATATTTGATGACATTGCGGTGTGTTTGAATTGGCAGACATTGATGTACGCAGCTTCCATATCAGCAAGAAGAGACATCAATGTCCGGGACATTAGAAGCGTCGTTTGCACAAAAGCATGCCCTAATCAAAGGGGAATAATGGTGTCTACATTCTTTGCTTCTGTCCGATGATTCAAGTGCGAACAATTAAGTCTAAGACCCAGTACGGAATTACATTTAGTTCGATTTGATAATCACTAGCTTGAATCTATAAAAAATAGCATAAATTCAAGGACATTTTCAGATGCAAACATTTTTTTTTGAGGCCGAAGACAGATGCCCGCGCCATAGCTAGTTGTGCTGTTGCCAACACTATCTTTCATACATTTGTTTGGTTTTTGATTGGATCCAGATCATATCTAATCTATTTTTAATCACAGTTAGGTAGAATTAAAATTGAATTTTAAATTTAATGGCTTTTCTTTCCTTTTAAATTTTTCCAGCTACTTCTTTATATATATATATATATATATAAATATAGATTGATTGGATCTTGACTATCATTGACATGTTTATTTATGTCTGATAATTGTTTTTTAAAGTATAAATATAATAACATTGTCTATATATATGTATAAATATAGATTGATTGGATCTTGACTATCATTGACATGTTTATTTATGTCTGATAATTATTTTTTAAAGTATAAATATAATAACATTGTCTTTTATACTTTTCTAAAAATTCCTTAAAACATTTTAAATTGTATTCATGTCAATGAACAACAATGATCAAATACAAGTCAACATGTTAATAATGGTAGCAGACGGTTTATATATATAAGAGAGAGAGAGTCTTGGATTTACCAATGAGTTAGTACTGATTGAAGCGAGACATGACTGGTTTCTAACCGGCATGGTAGTTCCAACTGGAACCGAGTTGAGCCAGGACTTGGTTGAACCTGAAATCAGTGACACTGGAACTGAACTAGGGCTCACCTAGTCGGGTTCTGGTTTCAACTTTTTTAAACCGAAACCTGATCCCAACAACCACCTGTTTTAATATTTTTTATTTTTTTAACAAAAAGGGCTTGAAAACGAAACCAGGCAAATCTAATCAAAGATCATCTCCTGACATGACTGAACCTTCACCCTCCAAGTGGGTACGGTGGGCTCATCAAGTCACTTCAATAAAATATCCAGTTTTGGATCTGATACCGCATCCGTTCCCTGATCTAACCCGTACAGATTAAGTAATGCCATATCCAACCCATTTTGCTATTCATATCCCTAATTGGCCTCCCCCTCCTTCAAGTTGAAGGTGTTTGTGAGTTCAATACCTGAGGTGTGCATTTAGCATTGATTTTATGCTGCCAAGGGGTCACGTATATGGGCTTTGTATTGTAGGTTCAGTTTCAATAAGTGGTGCACATTGGTTGTCCGCTCTCGGGTCGGGTAGTAAGGTTTAGAGAAGGGCAATCACCCCCGAGAGGGCTTAATTGCTCTATTATTTAATTTTCATTTTTCTTTCCATTTGTTTCAAGTGTAATAGATACATTAAAAGAGTTAAAACTGTTTTCACTTAAGCTTAGTACGGGTCAACGGTAATTCACGGCCTAACCCGAAAGAAGTGGTTACTATATGTGACTTCAGTATTTGGAGCCGAAGTCCTAAAATTTTAGGCCTAGAGAATTGGGTTGTATAAGTTTTAGCCGAAACAGCGAGGGCAACTAATTACAAGTGTGAAAGATATTGGGGTTATTAGAAACAAATTGGAATTGGTGCTATAAAATAAGAAAAATCGTTTAAAATGATTTGAATACGTAGAAAATTACCAAGAAAACTCCAATGAAAATATGAAAAATTAGATGGTGAAAATGTTAGAAGATAAAGAAAAAACTACAAAACTGTATAATGAGTTCAAACGCAAGGTCTAAGGCGGTCAGTCAGTCGGTTACCTTACTCGCCTTATCCATGAGCTGCCCCCGACCCTTCGGCTGAGACCCACGGGATTCGAACCTCTAACTGCCTGTCTAGCCTCCTAAGGCCCTTCTCGTTGCACGCTAAATTGGGTTGGAACTTAGCCTAAGCATGTTTTCGTTGCACTGGCTGAAGCCTAACACAAATACACACACATGCATGCATCCCACTGGAAATCACTCTTGCCACCTGCGAGTGATATTGGGGTTATCTACGAGTAACATTCGGATAAAACCTCTAAACCCCTTACACCTTACCTTTTGCAGACCATTCACTATGAAAAGCTAGGCCGTGCGGCCGAGGCGCAGTGATGGGGGAGGCAAAAAGAGTGCGCCCACTTCCACAGTACGGTCTTGTCAATCTCTGTAGGTGATGTTCATGGAATTTATGAAGTGAAACTTCATAATTCATTAAAATACAAGTAGCTTGTATCATTCTTATAAATAAAAAAAGCTAACTCGACCCATTCAACCCCTAACATTGTTGTGAAGTTTAATTTTATAGCATTTATATCTGCAAGTTGAGCTCAAATATGGGCTCAATTTCCCATTTTTAATCTTTCTAATATTGACCTCATTTTGCCACACTTAGCTTTTTAATTTTTGCACCAAACACATACACACAAGGTGTGGTTAATAATAGCAACCACTTTCTTTGGTACAATCGGGAGCCCGGAGCCACATGCTCGTTCGGGGTATTGAAGTCATGACCTTCAACCTGTAAGTCGAATCCAAAATCAAATTAAAAAAGTGCAGTGAGCTAAATGGATTTTTGGTTGCTGTTTTGCCGTCTTGAAGTAAATTAGCATTCAAGTAAAAACAAAGATGAGTTGTTCACATTGAGTACTCTTCAAGGTCTTCCCTGAAGTATTCACCATCTAAAAATAAGAATGGATCTTAGAAGTCATGTAACTGTTGGATATATCTGGAAAACTAAGCTAATCCAATTCTCAGTCCAATTAAGAAATGGCATTGCATACTCAAGTCACTTCACCAAATTCCAAGATGAATTAGATGAATATATCCGATCCATTAGATTCCTAAGATCCTCATCCTCATTAGATGAATAAAATATGATTTGTTGCCATCTCGCATATGATAACTGGCATTATGCATCAGATGCTTGCGTTCCAAACAGAACCATCTGAACCGCTATGATCCGATGAAGAATGGCAGCTGTCATATGTCAGATAGTATGATCTTCTCGCGGGGAAGGATCAAGACATGAATTGATTGACAGCGAAGTGATTTAACGCCCATCCAAGGAAATCCCTAAAGGGGGGAACTTTTCATTACTGTTGCATAAAATATACGTAAAGAAATGCAGTGTTTTGCTGCAGACTCCCGGTTCTCAATCTTTTATATTATTAGCAAAAACGATGTTATACAAGAGGAAGATTCGTTGTGTGTTCTACCATGCATGATGTGTGTCCCACAAAACCACTGATGCAAAATAAATCTAGCTATATGTACTTAATCTGCTGACAAATACTTCTTTCGGTACTTTTTTAATTTATTGTTATTGTTATTACAAGATTTGGTAGTGGTCACGCTTGCTTATATTGAATTCTCTTCTCATGTGCTTTTATTCATTTTCTATTCCCAGCTTTGCACCATATGCTTTACATTATCCCACCCAAGCTTTGATGATTAGCAAAGTAATAATTTTATTATTAGTTAATATTATTCTCTTTTTTGAATATTTTATAGTCTCCTTAACTCTTCTTTTTATTAGGATTAAGAGTGATTAGATGTTGTTCATTTACTCATTCTTTATCATTATTTTTTTTAAGAGCAATGTAATAACATTGTCCTTCATTTTTTAAAATCCTTAACTTTTAAATTATACTCAAGAAAATAATTGGTGAAAACGTAAGAGGTTGCGCATGTGAACCTTCACCATATGAAACTGATACACAGTTATGAACCTATGGTGCTCGTATCAGTGCCATTGCGGCTGGTGGAGAGTTCTATTCTTAAAAGGTGCATGCGTGGGTGTGTACTAGACTACGGCCTCTTTTGTAACAAATAAAAAGAAAAAGTATATAGGAAGATATAAGTAGGTATCAAGTTTTTTCTCAACGGAGACTCTTTAGAGGGTTTGGCTATGATTGAATAATTCAGATATTGGCTTGCATGTGCTTGTATAATTTAACATGATAAACGGACCCACTTGTGGTTCCAAAAGCAAAACCCAAGAGCATAATAGATGCAGTGACTTGTGAGTAATTTAGACATTTGCCAATAAAAAAAACTACAAGTTGGCCACCTGGTAAAGGAGCAGGATGCTATTTCTCAAAAAACGAAGAGAAGAACAAAAAGAAAGAGAAGACAGATACACCGGACTGAGATCATTGTTAGACGCTATTTCTCAAAAAAAAAGATAAGAACAAAAAGAAAGAGAAGACATAGATACACCGGACTAAGATCATTGTATCTTATAAAGAAAAAAAAAAGATATCATTGTTATGATACTAGACAGTAAATTTTACTAGAACACTAATCATAGCAGTACTGTTCTCCAAGAATTTTAAAGTATGTGGTTCACAAGTATCGGATGATTTAAATTATTTGTATAACACAACTCTCTCTGTCTATAAATGTAGCTATTGTTCTATCTCTGGTATTGAATTCCGCACATCAAGACATGGATTCCTGAAGGGGGGGCCCGCCTGGATTTTTGGTTGTCTCGATGCAAGCAACTTTGCATCACCATCAAAAGAAGGAAACAGAAACGAAAAGAAAAAGCAAATGCAAGAATATGCATCGCCCAATAAAGAAAACAAACAAAACCTAGTGCAGATCCCTGCACCCACTTCAGCATTTTACCGATACATTCTTAGTATTTGCACTGGGAGTTGAATGAGAACATCTCTCTCTCTCTCTCTCTCTGCGTTAGATCGGCAAAAAGCGGAGGAACTGTTAGCATCTTCTAGTAGCAGTACGTGAAAATATTTATCCTTACATGTAAATATGAATAATATGTCGAAGACAATATCATCAATTTCTATTAACCACGGTTCATATTAACGTTAGCTCATGCACTTCCTGTGAGGTAGTCAACTTCGGGACTGAGGCATCTGAACTCGAGAGAGAGAGCCTGTGGCAGCACAAGGCTCAAGATAACCATTTAATATGATAACTTTAATGCCTTTTGCTATTTAATAGGTACTGCATTGCGTGTCGCTGACAGGAAAATTCTTAGTTAGAACGCAAAAACGTGCCATAATGCAACAGTCAAAAAGTAACTAGCTAGAATTTACCGTTCCTGTTTCGTGTCTTCCGGAGCTAATTACTTGTAAGTACATGCACATATAATTTCATGTGAGTACAAGTCCCGAATCAAATGGGATTCGAAATTAAGAGTACCCCTCTATTCTCCCTCCTCGATCATGTTAGCCATGAAATTAAAATCGTTTTTTATGAGAGAGAGGTCTTCGAGGAACGTACAAGAAATGCATTAGATTGTGCTCAGACAAACGTTATTTTTATGGAATACAATGGATTAATGTTAGATAAAAAGACCAGTGTGTGCATTTTGTGTACGTAATGAATCCTTTTCAACTGGAGGGAACTGAACTAGCAGCTTTGACACTCGTTGAAACTATTCGTCTCCTTCTCAACAAGTAGGGTTCAGTCTGAAGTCTAGATAAATGGATAGATATGTTGATCTATCATATCATGCATCTCCATGTACTTTTGCTTGTCATTTGAGGTCATTTAACAGTTGCAAAATTTATTTCCTGCGTAGACTCTTATGGTGTGTTTAAATGGAAGGATAGCATGCCGATAGACAGAGCACGACTCTCATATTCCGGCTGCATGCAAAGTGAAAAGCAATAAATGGCACTGATATTTGTGTCCTTTCTTCTCAACTGCAGAAGTTGAAAACAATGGAAGGTTGTTACGATCACAGAGAGAGAGAGGAGCATGTATACACTGATGATCAGTATATCTATCATACATACAGTAAAGTAATGTACTACACAAACGTGTTGCCTGGGGCAAATATATCTATATACCCTAATCGAGTGTCAATCCCCACCTGAATCTCCATGCTCCATAGATTCATACTACACAGTACTGGCTCTTTTGGGTTGCGATTACATGCCTTCTCTCAGAGACAGTGACAGCAGTTCGAAAAGGGCCGACTAAATTCATCAGTAGTGTGACAGTTGATAGAAAACCCAAAAGAGATTTATGATAACGTTATAAGATTCATGAAGCAAACAAGCTTATGTTAGCTACCTAGTTAAGCTAAGTTTTATTCCAAGCACAGAAGCTGTGATTGCTTATAAGATTCAAGAAAGAGTTGCCCACGTCCTCGTCCCGAGCGAATTGAATTATATGGTAAGAGGAAAACAATTAATACCGGCGATAGTCTAAGAATTATTGTCGACGGCCATAAAAACAATCAATCGTGTTCTCTGGGGATGGTTTTCGAGACTAATAACGAAAAAATATTTTTGCGACAATGATCGATGCATCAGCAATGGCCATTTATAAGTTAGAGCAACGGTTCAACAGTCGTCATACTTGAGTACAGGAGTGTCGAAGAGATCATACGTTCTCTGCTGCTGCCTAACGCGCCACCCCCTTCGTTTATCGGCACTTCTGCCATTGGGAAGTCAAAGCAAAGGTGGCTAATAAGAAGACATGCACCCCAGGAAATTAAATAGGAAAAGATAGGTTGGCTCCTGTCATTTCAAGTAAAAGCAGTCGGTTTACATCACGCGCCGTAAATTAAGGGTGAAAGGAAAAAGGAAATATTTTAGTCAACGTATATACCTCACTTGACCATGATACCCATGAAAAAAACAAAAAATCCAATGCGAGAACCTTTCAGATAAAGAGATCGGAGATGGTATTTTAGTGATTATGGATTGAATTGTTATAAAGCCTTCCTGATGAAATTTAATGTCGCGACAACAAGGTACGAAACCGGTCATTCTTCGCCTCCGATCTCAAAGTTGTGCATGAAATGACTAGAAAGTACACTCTTTTCAGCTTCTTTACGAGTGAGAGGTAGGTGTTTTGTGGAAGTCTGAAAGATCTTGCTTGTTAAATGGACTCTACCAAAAAGGGATTATCGTGAAGAGGTGTCATCTGCTTCATGGTGATTACTAAAAACGGATTTATATTTTGTCCAAGAGAGAGAAAGAGAGAAGCGTGTTTTCCTGCGAGAGGACCAATAAGTAAAAAGTTGTGAATCGACACGTGGAATAATAGGGGCCTCGGATCTCCGTTTTTGAGAAAACCCATGAAGCAGTGCAAGCGCGGTTCTAGGAAGAGACACGATCTCTCTCTCTAACACGGGAGGCAAGAGTCACCATCATCATCGTCGTCTTCGCGCTCCCCTCTCAATGAGAGCAAACTTTTCGCAACTCTTTCTTTCACAAAAGAGAAGCAAACTCTAGAAAGAGAAACAAGCAATACGAGTGTTAACCCTGCAAGGTGCATCAAATAAATTCGGAACCTGTGTGCGAGAGAGAGGAATTTCTGCTGCCTTATTTTTGTGGAGAGACATAAATAAGAGACTGAGGAGGTTTGTGTTTTACTTCTCAGGCGGCGCCGCGGGACTGTGGAAATTCCTAGATTTATTGCACCAGAAAGAGAGAGAGAGGGTTCTGCAAACTCGCACAAAATAAGCTTCGTCTGCAAACTACCATCGCGCGAAATTTTAATTGGGACTGGCTGAGGACACTGTCAGCCCTTTGGGAACTCTCTTCCACCTCTATCTACCGAGAGAGAGAGAGAGAGAGAGAGAGAGAGAGAGAGAGAGAGAGAGAGAGAGAGAGGATGAAAAGGACTGAGGGACGCAATGGAAGAGGGAAAGTTACAGAAAGAAGGAAGAGAATTGAAGACACCAACCGACCCTTCTGATCACTACGTATGTACCCTCAATATATGGCAGAAGCGAGCTAGGTAGGCCTCTGGAGGAAAAAGGTCCCTAGCAATGGTGAATACATGCCAAGATTGCGGAAACCAAGCGAAGAAAGACTGTGCGCACATGAGGTGCAGAACTTGCTGCAAGAGTCGCGGGTTTCACTGCCAGACTCACGTCAAAAGTACATGGGTCCCTGCCGCCAAACGCAGAGAGAGACAGCAACAGTTAGCGGCAGCAGCAGCAGCAGTAGCAGCAAACCAACATCAACACGGCCAAAGCCAACAACAACACCTCCTACAAAAACCAAGAAGAGGATCACTCACCCCAGGTAATCCCAGTACCAAAAAAAGCCTTCCATTTAGGTTTTCTGGGGATCTATTGCGTGACTCTCACGAATTTATCCTTCTTTAGATCCTGCCAGATACGTGTATGCCAGAGATCCCATGACTCGTTATTTTCTGTCTAAAACGGCTTTTTCTTCGATATTTCTGAAAAAAGATTTCAGTCATTTTCCGAGGGTTAGTGGGATACGGGTTCCATTCTTCTCTGTTCTCGTGATCCTTTTCTCCTCTATATCGCCTTTTCCTGAGCCTTTCAGTGAGAGGATTTCATTTATGCATATTTTACTGATCTCACAATACAGTCCTCTACAATATGCAATATCACATATTGTGTTGTTCTTTCTGTTTTCTTGTATTCTCCAATATGGGTTCTGCATCAGCCTCTATGACAAAGGATCTGATTGATTTTGACGCCTACTGGAATACAGTC
The DNA here is from genome assembly GCA_036023115.1 of Brasenia schreberi. Lineage (NCBI taxonomy): Eukaryota > Viridiplantae > Streptophyta > Magnoliopsida > Nymphaeales > Cabombaceae > Brasenia > Brasenia schreberi. Next base: position 21,166,718 of record JAYKKT010000070.1, read on the forward strand.
CCGTTTCTCGATCTACTATTCATACATATCTTTCTCTTTTGCTTTGGGAAGAAAGCTACTCTACACATTCTATTACCGATTTCCCAACACAGCCCTCCTCTAATCAATTCTTTGCCTTGTTTTCATTAATCTGCAGCGATATCGAGTTTGTTACAATATTTTCTTGGTGGTTTTCTTATTTCTAGACTTGTAAAACATTTTTAAGTTTTCTAGCTGAGCTTCGCACTATTTTAGGCAAAGAGCTTCGTGTTTTGGTTGCTGGTGGCTTTATGTTTTTTTTTTGGTGAGAAGGGAGTCTGCCGGCGGAAGTGAGCGCGCCGGCGGTGTTCAGGTGCGTGAAAGTTAGTGCGGTGGAGGAAGGAGAGGAACAGTACGCCTATCAGACGGCTATGAGCATAGGTGGTCATGTGTTCAAGGGAATCCTGTATGATCAAGGCCCGGATCAATCAACCATCCATTTTCACCAAGTGGGTTCGGTTGATAATGTTGTGAATGTCACCACTGGCGGCATTATTGATTCTTCTTCCCTGTACCCATCTCCCCTCAATGCTTTCATGGCAGGTATGCAAGATCCTCAAAATAGATTTTGACATCCTGTCAAGTAAAATGGAATATGTACGGCGCATGGTTGTTTAAAAAGGGAAGATTTGTTTAGAAATGAAGAGAAAATGTTAAAGAACTGAGTGATGCAGTGATTCTCATTCTATCTGGCAAGCTATTCCTTAAAAGGAGAAAACGAAAGAGAGAACGAGAAGAGAAACTGTAACAAGCTAAACATTCAAGACCTTCCTCCGACGTCATTTATGAGCTGAAGTCATAACTCGACATTGGAAGTTTTTAGTATTTCGATAACTGCATGATTTTTGTGATCGCCTTCTCTTAGGCTTGATTGCATCGGCCCGTTGCGAGTGCGCATGCAGATGCCAGCTAATCGTTTGTTTGCCCTTAAGCCTTGATTTGATCAGGAGTTATCATACGTTAATCGTAGTAATCACCGAATTTGTCAAGAAATGAAAATCTCGTTGAGTCAATACTGACTTTAGGCATCGCCACTTCATGGAGGTAGATATCTTTTCTCCCGAATATTGCTTCTTCAAATTCTACCTTCTGGTTGTCATTGCTCAATCACTTTCACTAAATGATTGTTTAGGGGCCTTAGCATATAGGATGGCTTGTTTTCATTTGCTAGGAAAGCATGGCGGATGGGGAGGTATACTTTAATTGTGTCCGCAGCATACAATTCAAGGATAGAATCTTCACTCTAAGGGTCTACGGAGGGTAGAGGCTTACATAATAAACCCGTGACTGGTGGAAGCAAAGGGCATTCTCTCACTTTGCAGTGCGTTATTCTCTGAAACCCCAAGTGATAAAATTATATTTTGCTGTCTTATAAATCAATGAGTATTCATCATGTAAATTTGCAGGTGGTGCTTTTCATCGTCCATCGATTTATGGGCATATGAAACAAGAGCTGTAAATAATTTTTTTATTGAGCTCAATTTTATCTTTTTATACTTTTGTTATGTGTATCTCGTGTGTGTGCGTGCACGCATGCATGTAGGTGCCTTGTACAACTATGCAATCTTTCTACTTGTTAATGTTTTGGTCACAGAAAATTTCATAAATCTATCGCGAGTGTACACGCTGTGCACTTTATCTTTGCATTCGTATGCATGAGTATCAGTGCTGATTCGTAGAAAAAATAGAGGAACAAAAGGCACCTCTAATAAGCAGATACCGTGAAATAATGCGCATAAAAAGATATGTTACTTTGCCGTCTTTGTTCCTGATTCCAAAAGTTGCTAGAGAATCTGCCATCGATTGGCGCGAGTTCGAACTGTACATATGCTACATGAGGATTAATAAAACTCATTTTATATGGTTCTTGGTTTTCATGGTGCACGGTATTATTAATATGCATTTATTTTAGGAAACAAGTCGTCTGAAGTATGTTTACTGGTGGGGCGCTATTTCTTTCGATAATAGGGCATCGATTTCTTAAAATTGAAGTCAATCAGCCAACAATCCGGTGCCAGATTTATATTATGGCAAGGTGAAGCATCTGCTTCCTCACTCAAGCTTTTGGAATAAACCGAAAAAGAAGCCCATGGTTAAAACCGTTCATTATAACGATCGCCAATGGTTAGGTTTTCCAAGACGACAACTTGCTGCACCAAAAAAAATGCTGTAGGAAACTTATAGATCACGTCACCTAAAAAAATTCTGGATTCTCTTCATATATTTCCCATAACTTCCTAACTCTTTCTTAGTTTATAATTCTTATGATAACTAAACTTGTGTAAGACACAGTGGTTGCATCCATCTATCAATTCCTGTATTTTTTTTTGGTTAGAAGAGGAGGCGTGTGCCTCCCCACCACCAGCAATGCTGCTAGAGCGTCTTGCCGTTGAGCTAACGCTCTTGGTGCAATTCCTATGCAAGCGATAATGATTTCTTCATTATCTATGCATGATTCACACATTTTCACAGCATGGGCGTTGAAAGAACATTCAAACTTCTTTAACATATCCATATATAAAAGAAGGTTGCCCTTACTTCTCTACAGTTTCTGAACCATTTACTAAAACACTTGAGCAAGCAATCAAACACAACACTTTGACATGATTGAGTTGACAAATTCAATGGGTAGCTTATGATTATAGAATAGTGCTATTGTTATCCGGTACAGCCATCTCTTATGATGGTTGCGCAGCGTTGATTTGTATCTATGAATCGCCTAACTTCAAATGCCAGTTGTTGTCTAGTTTTTAGCATTTTTTTGTTTGTTATATTTGCTTCGATCATAAGCATATTTTTTTCTTTAAGAAATGAACCAGTGATTATTAATTGTCTTGAATGTCAAAACATATGGTGTGTTAACTTAATAGATTTTCTCATATGCATTAAATAGATAATTGTACAACTCATTGGTATGGGTGTGAATGCTTTTCTGGGTTTCTGGTTTGCATTTCCTTTCGCATGACCAGGTCTGAAGACGAAGGCTTAGGATGGAAGGATTATTAGTGAAGTTTATCTTATCACGTTTGTATGCCCTAAGAAACAAGCCAGCTATCGTCATGACAGGCATCCATAATAAATCTGTAGATTTTTTAATGCTGCATGCATAATCCCTAAGTCATGTTGTACCGATGAGACTGTTGGGTTTTAAGAATCTTACATTTCTTTTAGTAGCTTGATCGTAGATGATCTTATCAGTTCCGAGTTGGTCAACTTTGTTGGACCTTCTTGATCTTTGGTTTGATCAGATTAGGATGAGATCTGCAAATTATGAGACTCAATGGATCCAGTTTCAGCAGATGGTATTTGGTTGCAGAACATCTCGTTAACGACCAGGTTTTCTTAATTTCCATTTTTATCAGTCCTCGTCCTTTGTAACAAGACACCATCTTCTTATAAACAGGATTACCCTACCTTATCGATTAAGCAACAAGATTCTTCAAGAAATTCAATATTCGGGGCTAAATATTTTTGCTCTTTGAATCTTCATCTTGCCAGCATACTTATTGCCTCCTGTGTCACAGGATTACCTCATGGTTTCGTGGTGCTAATTCCTTGTCAACAGTTTGTTATTGCAGTATCGTATTTGACTAATCACGTCCGATAATCAAAGAGATATCCTATTATTCTTTGACTCATCAACCGCCTGACTCAAGAACATAGGATTTATTTTATGAATTAACCTAACTAAAAGGCTGATTAAGAGTGAGAAGCAAACCAGCCTGTTAAATTACGTACTTCTTAAGTTGGGTGTTACTCCCTTCAACCCATAGGCCGTGCTGGACTTGGGCCATATAAGTGGGGTACCATACCTGTTCCGGTTTTACCTGGCTGGATGAGAACCAGACTCAGATGTAGCTAGGTGCGGAACTGTTGATACGGATCTGGATTCTCGATATGATTCTACTCTGTATGCTAAATTCACTACCCAAAGTCTTGATTCATGAGAGGTACTGGTAGTATAACCGGATCCGAGTCAGATCCAAGAAGAGGATGGCACTGATTCAACCCTGATGTGGAACCAGTGCAAGATTGGATATGTTATTGATGGGACCCAATAAAGCCACCATACCCATGCTTCTACCGTTTCCCTTCACCAGAGATCGAATTTCAGAAGCGTAGATAGCAAGAGTAACTTCAATGATATGTGTGTGCGTGCGTGTGTGTGTGTGTGTGTGTGTGAGAGAGAGAGAGAGAGAGAGAGAGAGAGAAAGAGGACGACAAATGCTAGCAAGGGCACCATAAGAAAAAGTTCTACAGAATAAAAACCAGATCATCATTAACCAATGCTCATCAATCCAACCAGCTCAAAGAAGGGAAGTTGTAGAATGCTAAAGAAAGGCACGAATCTTCATTATATTTAAAGCCTAAAGTAACAGGAGTACCGTTTTCCTGGTAGACAAGACAACCAAAACACATGTTGAATAGAAGAAGAATATACTGCCTAAGGAAAAATGCATGATTTACATATTACCGCAGGAACCATGCTGTCGAAACTGAACATGCATCAAAACCTCCAAATCTATGACCTTCAAATTTGACCTGCCAAGGACTTTCATAAACTTGCAAACACTAATCCTGATCCACCAGGAACAAAGTCTCAAAATTCTCTGCGAGGAAAACTGTTTATTGGATACAGTAGCAAACCAAATCATCATCGGAAACCAAAGACCAAGTGATGCAACAGAAACTAAACATGTAATCCAACCTTTTCGAAAGAACTAGATTCAGCAGTTGGAGCTTGCCACGATGGCTTTAAGTTCCAATAACAGGTGAGCATTTCAACAGCCATCTTTTAGGAAGGTGATTGCGAGAATCCAAGTTTGCTACCTACTGAAACCCACATAATCACCTCGTTTGGGCAGCACAACATAGCAGCCCTGACGCATCTGCTCCCACAACTGCAAGATCGCAGACCGTGCAAAGCTGCCCCTTTATGGCCGGAACGAAACGAGATGTACAATACGGGCAGGCAACATCCTTCTGTCCACGACATAAATGTATACATATGTTGCACCAAATCACAAACGGTTTCTAAAATCATAGTTCAATTGTGTGGCATCAATCATATTCCTTTCTGCAGCTGCCAGCACTTGCCTTGCTGTCTTAGCTTGGTTTTCTCAATGGTAGGATTGGTCTCAAGTAGCCTCCTTGCAAAGTTAGCAGCCGTGGCAAGGTTCTTGCCTTGTAGCAGACAGTCATTGCATTCAGCAAAGCTAGCCTCAAGTTTGCGGTGTTCTGAAGATTACAGTGGGTGAAATATGCTGCCAGCTCTCTGTTGGCGCGTGCTGGATTGTCCTTAATTTCCCTTCTCTTCAAGCTTCCATCTGCAGACCCAAAACATACTCTTTGACTATGATAATCAGTTCCGCTTCACATCATCCACTTCCTCCTTGTCTCAACCACAATCAAAGGGAATTGTATGAAGAATACTGACATGAATGTGCGAAGAGCCTCCCGTAAATTTCCCAGCAGTTGTTGACTTATAACCAGCTTTGAGCTTTTCATCTAATTGAGACAATTTTGAAAGGCAGTGCTGGCGGGAGCTCACATTTGCACTAGGATGACTCAGTCCAACCTCTTTCAACGGCAAGTGATATTAATTGAGCGGATGAAAAGGCATGCAGATAGGAATGACTTGCCAGTATAAAGATCTAATAAACATGGATCTCTATGGGAGCAAAAGTTTCTGTATCCCCAAGTTGGCGGTTCCGGTAATCTCATTGCAGTATCAAAAGGTTGCCAGCAGCTGCATGGATCAGCTGCAATCAGCTGCAAGCCTTTCAGCAACATCATGTAGCCCATGGACTGATGCAGTGATGTATGCAAGAGGCAAATGGCCCACATTCTTAATGAGATAAAGGAAAGACAATCTCTCAAAATTTTTGGTCCTCTGGTATGCATACTCTACTATACCAGCATTGCCTTGGCGAAGAGCTTCAACCCCTAAATGGTACCAGTGATCTTTTTCATCAATTGCTGTAGCTGATGCAACTGCAATTTGAATGTTCCCACTCTCTAAAGCCAAATTGAACCGAATTCTCTCATCTTTCACAAAATGGAGGGCAACCTCAGGAAACCCTTTCTGTTGTAGATAAGCAATCATAGCCTGCCCACAAAGCTGTGAGTTCCTTATCATGTTCATAACATGGTCGTATCTTTTCTTCAACAGGAAAGCTTAAAAATATATTCACTTGCATCAATAGTTATTGCTCTGTTTTTCCATCTCGGTTTCCAGAAACCTTTGTGATATAAATTGGAATGTCCAGTGTTTTTATTATCCCACTATCTCCATTGGGAAGCAGTATTTGATGTGATTTAATGTTGTGTAAATAAAAATGCCATTGTCATCCCAGGCTCCACTTTTTACACGGATTGTCTCATGGAGAGTGCATTGGTGCACAAGTTTCTTGCTAGCAATTATAATGGCATGTTTGCTGAGCAAAGCAACATTTCCATGTCATTAGACCAGACAACATATTTGATAAATGGGGTCTGAAGATCACCAAGAACAATCCTCTGCTGAAGATCAAATATAACAACCCTATCCTCTGACCTACATAGCAAGTTGCCTGTTCCTGCATAGAATATAGCATCAGTGGCAATCGGGAGGGCACTCTTTTAACCAACTCATTTTTCAAATTTTTAACCAGCACTTGATTGTTACTCTTGTCAAGCACAGCAAACCTATTCCGAGCCACAAAGACTGCTGATCCTCCATTACCCTTTTTAGCATCTTGCAAATCACCCCTACCATAGCTATCCTTGGATATGGAATACAACTCATAAGATCCACCATCTATATCCGAACACAGAAGAAAGGCATTTTCAGTTGGGCTATAGGAAAGTGTCTTTGGACTTTGATTCAGGCTTAAAGAGCCAGGGCCTTCGAATTGGAAGTACTTGTGTCTCTCTTTGTGTTGAGAATTCATAGAAACGCAAGAACCGGTCTTTTGTGTAGAACAAACAATCACCACTAACTGCAAAAGCAGGCCTCTCCCTCTCTAACTTAAAGACGATCATGCCACTGTCATGACCAGCAGCCAAAAGGTTCATTTCTGGATGTGCAGCAAGAATCCAAAACCGATCATGCTCTCGGCGGAATGTTTGAATTCCAGTCCTCTTTGTTGCATCCCATATTCGAATACTTTTGTCCTCTGAGTTAGACACTATGATATCCTGCTTTGCATGGAACATCACACAAGAAACGTTATTCATGTGCCCTCTCAAGGTATCCACTTCCCAGGCCTTTGTGTCTGAAATTTGAGAATACATTTTATTTTAATTAGGAGGATAGAGAAGAACACTTCAAATACTACAAGTATTTATTTGTTCAGCAAATACTACAAAAATTATTGGATGGAAGAACTGACTTGGACAAAAGATTTTGCCCAACAAATACATGTAAGTTCCTCCCAAACCTTATATTAAAATGATAAGTAGAATAGCATCAAGAATATAGATAAATGCATTCAGGTCAGCATCTAAATTAATAAATGGAAAGTCAGAGATGTCCCCAATCATTCATTATTCAGGAAATCATAAAGTAAATAAATAGGTTTCATATTTACCATTCATTCGCCAAAGTTTCACTTGGCGATCATCAGCTCCAGAAACAATGAGAGGCAGTGTAGGATGAAAAGCAGCCCAATTGACTCCCCGGTCATGACCTTCCAACACATACTTAACAACTGCATCAACACCACCAAAAAGATCTGTATTCATCTGACTCAATCGCAGTATGTCATCTGCAGGAGTCGCAGTCTTCCTCTTGAGAGAACCAATATCCCAAACACGAACAGTCTGATCCAGGGAAGCTGACACAACGAGATCCTCTTTTGGATGGAACAAAGCACACATAACATAATGATTGTGTCCGGTTAGAACAGATATACAGGTTCGCGACTGCCAGTTCCAGATGCGAATAGTCTGATCATCACTGGCACTCACAATCCACGGGTTCTCGTGATGGAATTGCACAGTACGAATGTAATCAAGATCCGAATGACCAACAACAATCTTTTTTTCTCCTTGCCTTTCACAAAGTTTGAAAAAGAAAAAGAAAAAGAAAACCCCCTTGTATGCTTTCAAATATCAATGTTCCTTTCATAAAAAATCCTTCTTTAATCTTCCACATGTCTCTTGTTTCCACAGCCCAGATCCAAATCAAATAAATCAAAGGGGAACCCAGACATCTTACGACATGTTGCTTGGTCATCGGTGCAATGACCCAGCAGTTTCAGTACTCAAAGACAAAATTGGAAGAATGCCAACCGTTACCAACTTTACCAAATTCCAATGCCTGAGCATTCTTGAATGAGATATTTGATGAGGAATCCTACTTTCTCCAGCTTGTAACAAGCTAACCTGAGTGATTTCTACTCTCAGTGCTTCCAGACGAGCCTAAGTTCTTGAATCCTACACCACCAGACGATGGGACAAGAATTTGTGTTGGGGCGAAAAAGGAAACGGACTTCCTAAATGCTTCAAATTTGACAACACATGAAAAAAAAATGTAACAGCAGCATAAATATCTACAACCAATGAAATCAAATTTTGATGAGGTACTGGAAGACTCTCAAAATTCTATAAAACCAGCAGTGCAAGATATAAAACTCAACGCAAAGCATTCGGATTTTCCATGGTTCATAAACCAGAGAACGTGATAAATTGGTTAATGTCATTGCTTATGTCAGTGAACTTCTTCATGACAGAAAACCTCCTGATTGTATCCTCCAAAATCAATTGATCATGGGCATCACATCCTTAAAGTCGTCACTCATGTATAACTAGCCATGTTGCCAGTAACCTTAGCAGTTAGTTAGTACCCCTATCATCTGAAAACTATTCTAGAACCAAACGAAGATCAAGACAAGTTTGACATTAAGGACCTTTTAGTTTAGATATGACTATGAGGCAATTAAGCGCCTTTTTCTTTCCAACACAAACGGAATTTCTTTTTGAGGGACAAAACTACAAAAGAATAGAAGAAATAGGAATAACTTCCAAGTCTTGAATTCTTGAAAGAACATAATAAGGAAATTAAAACAACTGATGCTTAAACATTATAAGGATGTAGGGTTGCATTGAGGTAGCCGCAGTAGCACAAAATTCACTCAGACCTTTCACCATGGATCCAATTTTGGTCTTGTTTTGATACTTAAAATTACCAGCATTCGGACTGAAATCTGATCTGGTCTAAGCCAGGTCAAACGTCATAGCACCATGAAAAAGTATAGAAATAAAAACATGCCACAAACAGGCACAGATTTCATCATTCAGGAAAACATTACCAAGTTTTAGCATTTATAAAGTACAAGGGAGCTACTTAGCAGATACCATAACCAACGAACCAAATTGCAACTAAGTCGCCTTCCCCCCTAAAATGCAGGAGGCAGAAACACTCAGCAATTGAAAACAGAACAACAAAGGCATGACTTAACCATCATTGTCACCATATCTATTTGTTAGTTATAACAACAAATATACCTGGTTAACGAAATTCTGAGACTGATCCCACCATATACAAAACCATCTTCACTGGCATGCATACTAAATGGATCTCGATCAAACAAATTGAAGAGGATTACCAACAAAATTTAAATATCAGCAAACGAAGCAACAGACGCTCACCTCCGGAGACAAAGAGTGGCTGAGTCCGATGGAAATGAACCCCACGGACGGGGCCGTCGTGCTCATCAAACCGATCAATCAGAGTACCCATTCGGTAATCCCACAACTGAATCACCCCACTGTGGAGACTCGCAAGAATCCATGGCCTTTGGCTATGGAAACTCAGCCCCTTAACTCGGTTACTCTTCGTCTCAAATTTCGTCAGCATTGCGTCCGAGCTTCTCAAACCAACCTCAGCCCTAATTACAGCAACTGCATCAGCGAAAATCAAGGATCAGATCCCAGAGAGCATCCTCAATCACAATCCGCTCAACAATTGCCTCAATCGAATGAAAAACAAGAAATTCAAAAGCCTGCAAACCCCAAACGCGCTATCAAAGAAAAAAATGTGGAAACAGGAGCAGATCCAACCATCAATCAAAGGGAGAAAACTAGAAAACGAAGAAGATCAAGAAACATGTCAGCGTTACCTAGATCTGAATCGAGAGAGCAGATCAAGAAGAAGCTATAAAACAAAACTCCACCAGATCAACCGCAGAGGATCGAGAGCACTACAACTCCGATAGAGAAATCTGAAATTAGGTAAGAAAAAGGGTAATTAGGGATTCCAGATGATGAAGGCTAGGGTTTAATTGATTCCTTGGCAGATTTAGATCTCCCACAGAGATAGAGAGAGAGAGAGAGAGAGAGAGAGGCATTTTTTGACGTCCTGTTTATATGTCACCGCGCTATAAAAGACGGAAATGGTTTCCACGGTTGTGATCTTCCCGGGCACCGTAACTTGCTTATCTAACCGTCCAATGCTTGCACATACAAGACAATTCCTCTTCGTTGTTTGGGAAAAACTTTCCGGAAGGATTCTGTTTTCCACCATGACGATAGAGCCACTCAAGATGTGTTTTATCCAGGTTTTGGACTTCCATTTTTCGTGCTCAAAGTTCTCCCAAGTTCCGTTGAATCTGTCTTTGGTCTATAACTATGATATGTGACCCAATTTGAGTAAAAAACTAACACTAAACCTAGAAACTTCGAATGAAAACTCAAGCATCTTATTCTCTTTCGCTTTTCTATCCACCTCACGTAAAAAAAATCCTCAAAGCACGATCAATCGTGTATGTGACCCAATTTGAGTAAACTTCAACACTATACCTAGAGACTTCAAATGAAAACTCAAGCATCTTATTCTCTCTCTCGCTTTTCTAGAACCTGACATGATCAATCAAAGACACTCTTATTCAACTCAACTCCGAACACGATTAATTAAATTTGACAACAACAACAAAACATTTTCTCATACTAAATGAGATTAATCAGATTTGACAAGGAAAGAAAATGGGTTTCATCTGAAATTGGACTCTCCCATATGTGCTACGCAACCTCCAATCATAGTTCAATTATCGGAAAATAAAGCTTATATATGAAAATATAACAAATTAGACATGACTGATTACGGGTAAAAGAGAACCACAAATTAACAATTAAGTATTAAATAATGCTCAGTTGTATAAGTCAGAGAGCATGTAATCATGCAGGCAGTATTAAATACTCGAGCACTGAACATTGTTCATTTGCTAAGTAATGCTTGTGACGTGGTTTGCTTTTTATAGAAAAAACTTTTTTATAGTAGGTTATTTCTTTTTCTTTGTTTATTAGAACGGGAGTCCAAAGCCTTACACACACAAACAGATGCACCTTCTCCCTGGAATCGAACTTGCCGCTTGCATTGTGGGAGTTAGAGGGCCCAACCAGGTGAGCTAATGCTCTGGGTGCTTTCCAGTAAGTAATTACAGTCGGGGTGTGAATTGGTTGGTTCTGTTCAATAGCTAAATCGATTAACCGAAAACCAAATTTTCTTTCATTCCTAAAACCGAAACCAAATTGAATTCTATCGCTAATTGAACTGAATAGAACCGAATTATTTTGGTTGTCTCGGGTCGGTTATTTGGTTTGATCTCTATGACTGGATTCTATGTCTGGCAACACACATACAGTTTGCGTTAATTTCTGTTTTGTGTTCCAAAAATTGAACCTGACTTTTTTTTTTTTGGAATTTCAAAACAGAAACCAAACTGAACGGACCAAAGACCGAGTAGAAATGAAAACTTCGATTGATTCGGTTTGATTGATTATTGGTTTTGACCAAATTGTGCTCAACCCTAAAATTCCAGTACAAGGAGTTAATGGCCTTTTAATTTGGATATTTAGAGACGTTGTTGCTATATCAATTTCTATTTATGAGATACTATTGACCTGCTTGGTTCACCAATACTTTGGAAAACCAAAGAATAATAAATTTCATTCTGTTATATGCACTGATTCATGCAATAATGCAATTTCTAACTAAGAAATAGAAACCTCTATATGCCCAAAGAGCAATAGCTCACCTGGTTAGGGGGTCGACTCACAAGTTGCAGATCATGAACTCAATGGAGTCGTGCATCTGTCTTCGGCCACCCCAATGTACTCTCTCAACCTTTATATGCCAAACAAGACATCGAATCACTTCTCTGAAATTAAAAAAAAAGCGAAAAAAAAGCAAGAAACTCATTAAAACCTGAAACTTGTTATTGTTTAGTGGCCTCACTCACAATATCTTATGTTTTTTTTTATAAGAAGGGGCCAAGCCTAATACACACTGACACATGCATCCTTTAGGAAGGAGTGGAACTCAGCAGCAATGGTGCTAAAACGTCCTACCATTGAGCTAAGGCTTTCATATTGTTTGGGGATCATCAATCCTTAAAACGAGAATGGTCTAGCATTTATTGAGTGTGATTATCAATTTTCAGTCACCATGTTTTTTTACTTGTTTACAATGATGGGATGCCGAAGCCTAACACACATACATGTACATTCTCTCAGGAATCGAACTCACGCGCGAAGACTTGTTAACGGAGGAAGAGGGAAGAAGATGTAGTTTTGTTAGGATGCTCATATGGCCCTGCTTATATAAGGGAAAAGCCATGTCCAATACCCAAAATAAGGCAAACAGAGGAAGAGTCTAGAAGTGGGTCGACCATGGCCCTGATATATACAGTCTTATTCGTGTTATTTTCAAAAGGCAAGCAGGTCAGGCAGATTTCTACCAATTATCTACAAGAAATATGTACACATTATTTGTATTTAATTTTGCACATGCACATGCTAGGGATTGATCATCATAGTTACTAAATGCACCTTCAAAATTATTAAAGACCCTCTTTCTTGTAATGCTCGTGTTTATAGCACACGTCACTCTCTCTCCTTTCCCTCTGTTCTCTTCTTTTTCCACCTCTCCTTCTTTTGGTTTTTCTCTCCCATATAGTCGGAATTGGTCCCTAAAACTCATCTCTCTCTCTTTTTCTCTTTTTCCTCTTATCTTTTAATGCTCTTTTGTATCATTGAAATCCATTATTGCCTTGCTCACCTCTCCTCTCCCTCTTTTAGTCGGAGAAAAGAGAATAAAAAGAAACCTCTAACATCTCTTTTTTCATAAGCATCGATATTCTTTCAATATCATAACCATAAAGCACTTTCAATTAACAATACAGACGTTCGGTGAGTCAAAAGATATATTTTTTTACAAGGGAGAGTACGAAGCCAGATACGCACTCCCTGGGAATCGAACTCGCACCATCTTGTGGAGTTAAGAGCCGTGGCAGGTGGGCAAACGCCCTGAGTGCAGGTTAAGACACATGTTATCATGACCTTTATAATGCACACGAAACTTATGTACTCAGGCTAACCATATGATGCATTAAACATTGTTCATTTACTAAGAAATGATTCCGATATGTTTTTTTTTAATAACTAAAAACACGTAGTAAGCAATATCATTAAAGGGATTTTCAGAAAAAAATCAGTAAAAGGGAAGCTAATGGCTTTTAAGACCCTTATTTATATATTAATTTTTATTTATGAGAGTCTATTGGGCTGCTTGGTTTACCAATATTTTTGAAAATCAAAGAATGATAAATTTCATACAGTTAGATTGCCTACTTCATGCTATAATGGAATCCAAAGTATACAAACCTTTATATGTTGTTTTGAGATCGCACAATTAGCCAACCAGATAAACTGGATGAGATGTGCCTCTTAGGACCTAAAATCAATTCACTGAAAGAACTCCACAGATGGTCCCTCTCTCTCTCTCTCTCTCTGGGGCATGCGTGCGCCCACATGCACATATGTTCTGTCTAAAGAATTCAAGTGATATATTACAAAATCCCAGGTTTAGGTCCTAAAGATGTTTGCTTCAGCCTTTGAATTTCATATCACACCCTTCAGATCAAATTGCTCAAAGTCAGAAAAAATGGATGTCAAATTAGCATAGATGTGCAGAACATAATTTCACTTGTTTGGTACACAAGAGAGAAACTGAGGAAATCACAACCGGAATCTGATTCCCGGGTAAACATATACGGTCTAGGAAATGCTTTGGTTTAAATTTGATCGAAACAATGCGCAGACACACACCAATCTGGTTAAAGTCACAGAAACCACTATGGTGAAATATTGATCATCTGTGGCTGATACACTGTCAATGCTGTTACGGCAATGTCGCTCATAGGCTGCAGTGTAAAGACTAGCACGTCTCCAAGCTCGAATAGTCCAATATTTCATATGATCTCATCATTTCAACTACCAACGGTCACCCTCTATTATCTTTCACCACTTTACCTTTCAAAAAAACATATTCGTCAAAACCACCTGCACGAGTCGCAACCACGACCTGATCCAAACTGATGCCCTGTGGCTGCCTCTCGTGCGAGCATGATCGTGAGCAATAATGAAAGATTAGTATGAAAGTTAAACATCTTTAAATAGATTTCATACTAAAAGCGTGCATGTTTTCACAATCATTTCATAATAAATCACATTTTCATTTCTAGCTCATGATTTCAAATTCATACCTATACATGCACACATATCAATAAGTTATGATAGTTATAGCCCACCCTTGACTAAACCAAGTTACGAGAGTCGTCTGACCCTCCCTTCACACTACTTTTGTCACTCCGTCCACGACGGTCAAACCATATTGATTTTTATGACAGGGTACCCGAAAACATATTGTATAATTGCCCCAAGCCAGAAGGCTTGAGAGACATTAAGTCTAGAGACTCCATAGAAACTATACAAGTACGACTCATGTATTCATACATCATTATATTTCAAAACCAATTTCAATTTATCATATTAAAAATATCATATCCGGATCCACATATATCTAAATCCATATCAATACAATATTTAAATACCATGTTCATCCCAACACATGCATATCAAAATATGCTCTTTATTAGCCAAGCCATAAGCAAATCACTTCAAAAGCATATCAAATAACTCATAATTTCATACATTGTTTCAGAATCATCATTAAAATATTTATCAATCATTCATATTTAAATTCACCTAAAACAAGAAAATAACCTCTAGCACGGTTCCATAAAAAAATTGTATAACTCCCTACCTAAGGGAGTACCAAGATCCAAACTTCAAATTGCTAGGTCACCTTATTACCACCAATTCCTTTGATTTTAATCCCTAAATAACTATAATTAATAATAATATTAAATTTTATTTAACTATGAGTCTAATATAACACTCTGGATCAAAATAAGATCTTGAATGACCTTAAAATAATCCAAAACTCAACCTGGATCCAAACAAGCTATCCTAGATCCGATCTATTATGATCTATATCTGATCCAACTTGGATAACACAGTAAGTATTTTGTATTCTTGGGTCAACACAAAATCTGCGCCAGACCTAAAACTGTAGAAACAAGTTTTGTTTCTGACTCAAAACCTATTTAAAGACACAAACCAAACTTGTTTATGATATAAACACAACTCATAACCTGATTCTGACCCATTTTGACACAACACACGACCTATCTTACACAAAATTGTTAGTGTGACACAAGGTATAATATGATTCAATGTCATTCTAGAGTGCATCATACACGACACGACACGAGAACAGGGCACGTCCTAAAAGGGTTGATTCCCTTGGCTTTTTCAGCGGATTTTTAGCCCTTTTATAGTACCCTACCCTCGCCGGCAGTTTAACCAGAAAATATGAAATAAATATTTGGGTTTCATGGACGAGAAAAGTGGATGATTTTCATCGATTTCTCGCTCAATTTGAGTCAATACATATTATTTTTTAATCTCCTATCCAACTATATGAAAAACCCTATTATTTAAGCCTAAATATATCCCAAACAACCATTGATTTCATCGAAAATTAGATTGAAAGGATTTTTTCTTAAAAATGGCCTAAACATACATTTTTTCAGTTGATTTTTTTGGCATCTTCACTCGATCAATCCTCCTTACTGTCGTCGATCTTCAATCCTCGCTTGTGGGTTTAATCTACATACAAATCAGCTCTAAAACAACAAGCATCACAATTGGTATGGGTCAAGAATCCAACTCCAAAAGGGATTCCATCGTGTGTTGATGGAATCCCAGTTTAATTGGGTCTGAGTGAGGATGTGGATCTTGACCCGGCCCACTATATTACAGTTGCCACTATCAAAACCACTTTAAAAAACTATAAAAACATCTACATATAAATATGCAACTTTTTAAGTGGTTTTGATAATGGAGTGAGCACCTTCGGTAAATGAAAGATGGTTTGTAAAAGTAAGGTAGTAGTGGAAGGCGGAGGAGGACAATGGTTAAAACATTATGGGGTCAATATTTCTACCGTTCAATCTCTGAAATTGATAGGGGATATTTAAATTACTTTGTGCATTAAATGCAAGTACAATGGTACAGTAAATTCAAATATGTATCATCAATCTCAAAGATCGTATGGTTAATGGAAGTTTATGCACATAGCTAAAATTCTCTCTCTCTCTCTCTCTCTCTCTCTCTATATATATATATATATATATATATATGAAAAGAAAGAGAGAGGAACTGTGTTATCCTCGGTGAACTACTTCCGGTTGTGTACCTCCATGCAAGATTAACATCAAAAGGCATTTATTGTGCAGTAAATAAAAGGTACAGTTTTCACACTTTTATGGTCCCAACATCATAACACACACACTGGATTACTCCAATAACCAGCGGAAAGGGCGCTAGCTACACTGTTTCAGGTCCACAGGCAGCCTGGCACACCTAGCACGCAAGCAAATGAAGGACTAAATTATGAAGCCGTTTGGGCACTGTAATAGGCACATCTATTGTTTGGATCATATTAGATTGTATATAACTAATCTGTTGGTTGTATATGTTCAATCTCCACCACACATCTTTGTGCATCTCAGTTGATAAAGGGTGTGATATCACTAGAACGTTTCCTGATTGGCTATATAGAATATGATGAGAGAGTGCATCATCTATATGGATCATTCAATTCAAAAATGCATATTTGTTAAAATGGCAAGTGAAATCTTACTTTTGAGTGTTGGCAAGATGAACAATGTTATGAGGTCTCAACATAATGAGCATTAGATTACGTGGTTAGGGGGTCAACTCACAAGTTGAAGGTCAAGAGTTCGATAACATCTAGCTTTTGCCTCCCGCCATTGAAACAAAAAATGTCTTGAATACATGAATATGAAGTTCTAATCGAGAAAAGTTCAAAGTATCCAATTACTACCACTTAAAGCCACATAGTTCTCTAATTAACTTCATTTATGTGAAAGCGTGAGCAAATTGTTCTCTTACAATATGCACACAAGCAATTCATCATGAAAGAGTAAATAGATGACAACTTACGCCAAGTATTCAGTTTGAGTGGTTAATCTCAAATACTGATTAAGAAATTCCATTTATGTAGCATGGAATATGATATGGCAAGCACCAACAAAGGCTGATGGAACGCAAATACGAGAAAGACAACCAAAGGAACATAAACTAGATCCTGAAAATATTAAAAGAGGAAGAAGGTCACAAAAGTGTTCGAAGAAAACAATTATTGAGTTAACTGTTAGCAAAGCACATGAACGAGTTCTACGGAAATAAAGAATCCATGTGACCAACCCCATGTGGTATGGAAAAGGCTTAGTTACTGTATAAATGCAAATACAAGGAAATTTATGCTTTTATCGAACCCTAACTTAGACATCGGTCTCCAATATTATTTGGGTCTCAATAAATACTTGTTTTTTCATTTGAGGTATTGAGTCAAGTGGAGATCTAGTATGATAATGTGGCAAGCTTGAAGCTTTGTATCATAAAAGAAGTTGTGGGATGCCTAAAAACTGAGTGTTGAGTGTTGGAAAGGAACCATTAAACATGATTTTGCTCTTCTTTAGATGGGCTGTGACTCAAAACAGATCAATATGGTGACTAAAAATCTAAGTAGCTAATCTCACCTACTTTAGAAACCATGGTCAACTTCGTTGAACATGAAGATATCAGATCCGAGTAGCAAGAAATCTTCACCTACTTTGTAGTTCTCAACTTCTTGCTGGCTCTCTGCAAGAGTTTGTGGACTCGATGCTTGCGGGACTATGGTGTCCATGAAAGAATTAATACCCCTTGTGACCTATACGTCTTGTTACACATGCCTAAATGGATTTAAAATCCTTATTTACACACAATAAATCAAAAGTCTCAAAGGTAAAAGCTACATAAAGCGAGTATATATGCTCAAGAAACAAAGGCAAAATCATTTAGAGATTGTTTTCATATATGATCTGAATCTGTAAATGAACTCCCAACGAAGGAGACAGGCTCCCACCTCACTCAACACCTTTATCTCCATGCATCTTCTGTATATGAAAACTTACGCAGATGAGCACTAGAGTTCTTTTCACAGACATTGTCAACAACATGATTAAGCTCTTAAAACGCTAACAAATGCTAAAGGAACAAATATAAAGACATGCTAACAACAAGAGAAGTACATATACTTCCTCGTGAACTTGTAGAAGTTGTAAAAACTAAGTTCAAGGAAAAGAAAAACCTAAAAGACCAAACTTGATCTGAAGCATATTTAACTTAATATTCTACAACCAAATCATAAAACTAAAGCATTTTCAGTAGTCTACGCCCTCTTTCATGAAGATTAATAGCATTTCAAGGTCATCAGAGCATGGATTCATAGTCTCCTTCATTTCCTCAGAGCTGCAATCGAGTTCTTGTAGTACCTGTTGAACAAAATCATAAAAGAGGGTAAATGTAACTATTGTTTCTTATCAAGCTTCAGATAAAGAACAACCAAACCAACTAAACTAAGAGTTACTTACCTTTAAACCTAATCTTTTGTTAGAAATGGCTGTATTTATCTGCACCAAGGACCAATACTAAACCATGCCTGAGCAAGGATTATTCCATTTCTCTAACCCATTTACCTTCTTCTTGCAATTTTGTATCTGTCGGGTGATTTTGGTTTCCTGGTAACATATAAACATTGGTGATGGTCAAACACTGAAAAAAAATCATCTTTGTACATAGAAATGCGCTGGATTTAGTCTAATAAAGTAAATATAGTTTTCAAGTTTGAAGTACGATATCCAACGAACTTAGGGCTGAACATTAGAAACATACTAGTGCTTGTCTGATCTTCTTAACTGCTTCACTCAGATTTTGCTCAAGACCGCACAGCTCTGACTCGTTCAAGCCATCAAGATCTTCACCATACCCCTGCCTAAAAACCGTGGGATTTAATTGAAATATAAGTTATTATAAAGGAACATCTCTGTGTACATACATACACACATACATATATAGAGAGAATAGAGAGAGAGAGAACCTGATACTCTTCCGGAGTGTCTCATTATTGTCATTGAGTCTCTTATATTCTTCTTGCATACGCTATAAAATCTCAAATGTATATTCCCCATCATTAGAAGTGTAACGATTTGGAAACAAAAGCACGGTAATTTCACATTAAACAAAACTGATCAATAGACTAAGCTGATCAAGAGAAAGGGACATGTTAAACATCAAGAAGAAACTTAAGAATAACTGACCAAATAATGGGAGTCCCATAAACTTGTTCCAGTGGCTTGCTGATAACGATCAATCATCTTCTTCAAGCTGTTGGAGAAATCACAACGACCCCGTTGGATAGTTAGGTAGGAGAGAGAGAGAGAGAGAGAGAGACCTTGTGGTAGGGCTGCAATACTCAAAGACCTTGTTGGAACTGGAGATAAGGATCAAGGAGACATGAGCATCACAAAGCACAGTGAGCTCCTTGGCCTTCTTTATGAGCCCCGCTCTCCTCTTTGAGAAGGTCACCTGCCTGTTCGTGCTGTTCTCTATCCTTCTTATCTCTATCTTGCCTCGACCCATCTCCTCGAAAGCTCGGAAACCCTAGCTCACCAAGCAAAGAAGAAAGCACTCCGAGAGAGAGAGATCGGTTTTGTGAGTTCCTGCCTCTCTTACGTTAGCGTCGTGATGGAAGCTTGTGAGGACACCACTCACCACTTTTCTGTTTTCCACAAGAGGGAGGAAGGAAGAAAAGCTTAAATTTCTTGCCAAGCAAATGTTTCCAAAATCATGTAAGTGCAAAAAGCTTTCAAAACGTGAAGTGTTCTTTTCTTTTTATAGAAAACGTCTCTCTCTCTCTCTCTCTCTCTCTCGTTCGCCAACCTTTCTCCTTTTCCTGCCATCCATCTCTCTCTACAATTATCCAGAAGGCAAGAAGAGAGTCTCTCCGTCTCTGAGTGCAGTTTTATCCGGAAGGCAAGGAGAGAGATGTTTGCGAGGATAATGATGACTGCATTAAAGTGTTAAATCAGATTTCCTGAAACAGGCTTACAGATGAAGAGCCCGCTAACTCTCATTTTCATGAAACTTACAAGTCAGTCAATGTTTGTGAACCAGGCGGCGATTGAAAGAAAACTTAAATGATTGGGTGGCGCTTCTGTTTCTTTCACAAATCACGTACACCGCGTTGAATTTTTACCCGAATCTTGTGTGAATCACGAGAAATCATATCAGGATCGTCATATTGTATATGACAGATAATCAATTGTAACAAATAATCTCCACCGTGCATGTTTACTTGGATATATGAGACCAGGTCACTTCAGCATCATGTAAGGATGAGCCAAAGATGGTCGGCGGAGATTCAGTAAAGTTGGTCATATAGGATATGACTTTATTTGATCGGAGTGTTTGATTAAAA
Organism: Brasenia schreberi; assembly: GCA_036023115.1. Taxonomy (NCBI): domain Eukaryota; kingdom Viridiplantae; phylum Streptophyta; class Magnoliopsida; order Nymphaeales; family Cabombaceae; genus Brasenia; species Brasenia schreberi. The sequence continues at coordinate 21,187,449 of JAYKKT010000070.1, forward strand.
AGGTCTGAAACTAAGAAACCGGAAGTTCTCCTAATCAAATGTGGGCATCAATATTCAGTAAAGGCAATGTGACCCTGCTTTTACCCGGCCGATCAAGGTGAGGCGTTGAAACTAGAACTGTAGTTAAGGTCCGTAATGATCTTGACCTCGTAATCAAATACCCCTTGGAGGCGTGGAGTTCATGGATTTCGGGTTTTAGTTGTGATGTTTCAAGTGTGGATCAGGATTCAGATTTTTATATTAATCAATATAACTTTGTTTTATCGCATTTGTTATCAAAATCCTTTCCTGAATCCTGATTAGATTCGGATACTTTTGTTTCTTTTTTATATATATCATGTAGCCGAACTTGATTGCAGGATAAAACGTTGGTTTTGGTTTTGGTATGATCCAAATCTAGTTTCGGGACCAGATTGGTTTTACATGTTATGCACCATTCATGTCATAACTTGAGGAGATGATGTATAAGAAAGGTGGGATGCGGTATGCATGTGTGTACCCTCCATGGCTCACATCATGTGTCGCAATAGTGCATGCCATGAATGATCACATGACATTTATGCATGTGAACATGGCCTTCTTGATATTTTTTTAGTTGCAAGAAGAAGCCAAAGCCTAACATACCCACCCACGCATGTACCTTCTGGGAGTCGAACTCCACACCACCAGAAATGGTGCTAGAGCGCCCTGCCATTAAGCTGTCGCTTTGGGTGCTGGCCTTATTGATATTTGTGATAGAATCTTTTTTATTATGGATCTCCATTTACAATATTTACCTTTTGACTACCTCAACTGAAACTTTTTGCATAATTTCCATGGTGCTTTTTCTTGCATCTCACTGTAAAAAACGACATATTTTATGGTTCATCTTTTGTGAATGGAGATCCAATTTAAGTGATTTCATAATGAAAAATCAACTCTCAAAAGTTGGGAAGCCATATCAACTTAGTTTTGACCTTTTCATTGAGATATGTGTTTGAGTACGAGACCGGGCCAGCAGAACTGTTAGTGCATGCAGTGGCGGATCTAAAAACTCTTGAACTACAAATTATAGCCCATTGATCCACCATGGGCTATAGACTTTAAGTTCATTTTCGAAATTTCGGGTGGAGTGGATAACCCACCTCGACTCAATGTAGATCTGCCACTGAGTGCATGCCCAGTTTTAGGGTTGAGCAGCCATATCTAGTAAAAAGCATCGTTTGACATAGCATTTTAGTAAGCCCCCATTTTGCTACGAGGCAAACTGGGCCTATAGTTCCAATTTGGTATGCCCGAGCCTTGTAATCAAACACCCACTTATGTACCCCAAACCATGTATAGCTAAGACACACTCCTATTTGGAGACATCAATCTGGAAGCATCTGCTGCCAATCTTTAAAGGGACTATAAAATAAATTTGTCATGAGAAAGTATAAATAAAATGGCAAATGAAGCTCATAGAATTGAAAATTTAATTTAGCAAAAGAAAATAATACGAAGATGGAAATTCTTCTGCTTGGTGAGAGGAAGAATGTAATGAAGTGAAAATGATTCAGAAGCGGCAATGCTCTTGTTCAACAAAAGAGTGTTGAGTGATTGCACCCACAGCGTTAGCTCAACGGCAGGGTGCATTGTTATGAGTTTGACTTCCAGAAGGTGTATGCGTGGGTGTGTGTTAGGCTTCAGCCTCCTCTTGTAAAAAAAGAAAGAAAGAGAGTTGAGTGATTTGTTTTCTGGCTCGATGCTAGAAACCAAATGGTTTGAGTCTGCGATTGAGGAGCTTCTTTCTGATTTAAGGGGAGAAAACGTATTCGAGTGAGAATCAACTTTACATATTGAATGAAGAAGCATTTCACGGGTTCGAGAAAGTAAGTCCCACTCTTGTGGGAGTAATTTGTCCCCTTAGCAATTGGAACCGGTATGGGGTTGGATCCTTTTCTTCAAAGGCAACGGAGTGGGTGTAGGGTAGAGAGACATGGCCGGCTGCAAACCGGTCTGGTGGTCTCAACGGGAACCAAACCGGACTAAGAACCGGCTGAAACCGAAAACCGCCCAGTTCAGTTCAAGTTTCACTTCCTATGGAACCGGAATCAGACCAAAACCGATGACTCCATGTACTTTTTTTTAGAACCTCAAATTGGAACTGACCCAGTCACAGTTTTGTTCTAGTTCCTAGTTCTAGGAAAACCAGGACCGGTCATGCCTAGCACAGGGTACCTCTTACCCCAATTCCATCTCCAATAACATTTTACATTTAAAAATATCAAAACTCCCGTCGACGACACACGTGGGACCCACTCATTAGTCAGAGTGAACCCGGTTTAATCAAATTACCTGTGAATAAGTAGGGATCATATCGAGTTTAACACAGTAAAACCTAATATTATCCAACCATGTAAGCATCCAATATATAGGCCCTGTATTTGGTTTATTATAATTTTAACTTGCAATAATTCAAACTAGTGTCCTAATAAAAGTGCAATATCCTTTATATGTATCATTTTGTATATAAACATTTGTTTTGCTTCAAAGTTCTATGATTAAGCAGAACTCCTAGCTGGCATATGGGGCGAGCATGTTAGAGTCGTATAAATCATATTTGGATTCATTTAGAGTTATTTGGGTCTTTTATGATCAAAAAGTCACCTGTGATCGAGCGAAGAGCGACCGTGGAGTTTGCTGTGCGAAAAGGTTAAAGGTTATGCCATCTAAATACTTCAATTTATCTTGGACCAAGGGTTTTATTTTTTGTCCGTCAACCTCCAAAATGGCTTACCTGGAGAGTGCACGGGTTCGCTGGCTAGGGTGCAGTTCACAAGTGAAAGATCATGGGTTCTATACTTCGGGCATGCATAGGCTTCGGCCTCCCCATTGTGCCTAAAACAGACATCCCTATGATAGATTGCATATTGATCACTTTTAGAAGAGATCTTTCAATTGAGTTATTTTCATTAGAACAATTAAAAGATGAACGTTATTTCTTAATGTAAGAAGAGAATTTAATTTCCTTTACAAAATTAGGGTTTTACGAATCGATCTGCGTCAGTAGATTCAACCAATTAAAATCGTTGTTAACACCAAATTGCTGATTAAGGAAGATTCAGAAAATCGATCTGCTTCCCGCGTGCGCAAGCCACCCCCCCCCACCCCGACCACCACCACCATAAATGCCCGAGGAATACTAACTATTGATGCCCGCTCGACTCCGTGAATCCGAAGAAATTTGAGCGTCCTAAGACAGTTCTTTCGCCGATGCATTAATTTCGATGAGCGTTATTTCTACTTGTCACGCCGATGAAAGGGTGCCCATCTCTTCCTCTTTTTGGTTTTTCTTCGTCTTTTTTCGGGTACCCGTTTCGTTTGGCCTAAAAACCCCTTCCTATGTGAACTCTCAAAAACCCTTCGTGGGTAGTCGGACAAATCTCTTCTTCTCTCAATTACCGGCTAGTTTGTTCCTTCTCGAAGTACTTATCTTTTGGTTTAAGGGGATTTCGTGACCGTTTTTTCCTCCAATTGAGGTTTTGTTAGGGTCTTTAGCGAACGGACACGAGTGCCGTACCGTGCAGATATGTGAAGAGTTGAACGAATTATGGGTGCCGCCGTTCCATATTTTCCCCCTTGGATTCCTGAGGACGACCTTTTGCTGAAGAATGCGGTTGAGGTAACGCGTGCGTCTCAATTTGTATGGGCTCCGTTTGTGACTGTGAAGATGGTCTCCCTTCTGTGCTTTTGATTTTTCTCTTCTCCGACGACTCTGTTTGCTCTCAAAGTTTGTCGTTATGTTGTTATGCACTTGTACCGGAATTGACTTGCTTCTTGGTATAACAATGAACAAGATTACTCTTCTTTCTTCATGGTTTCAAGTTCGTTTCTTGACACTTTCTGGAGTTCTGAACTTGCTGCATGTTTTTGCTATCAAGAATCTGTGCTATTATGATCAGTTTTCAACGCATAATGATTTAATTCACCCTCTATGTATATTCATCATGCTGGTGAACGACTACTAGAAGAAAAAGGGTATCATGGGGGTCTCTCAAGAGTTTGTATTATCTTGATGAGTTCTAATGGCAGAGTGATATCAATCCACTCAAAGCTTTAGGCATGTTAGTATGCTGGTGAATCTGTCTTAGTAGTTCTGTGCAAAAGTAGCGTGTGGGATCAAATAGGAGCATGGAATTGGTGAAGGTATCTTTGAAAATGGTGATTTGTGCAGCTAGTCGGAAGGACCTCAAAGTTAGTTTCGCTCTACTGGAAGTTAGATAGCGTGCAACTGATGTACGGTATTCAAGGGGTTCTTTTGTTAAGTTTGATATTATATGGCCAGTCGGGACAAATGGTGACCTCCTTTCAGTCATTAATGGAAGGACACATTGAGATATCTGGATCTTTTCTTGATCTTGTCAAGTGCAAGCTTCTACCTTATGTTGTGCAATTGCACTGAACAATTGAGACGATTAATTACCATCCTCACGATGAGAATACTGTCCGGAGTACTTGGAAAGGTGTTATGCTTTTGGATTTCCTTTGAGCTTCTAAAAAGTGTTCCATATCCTCTCTCTCTCATCTGTGGCATTTTCTTTTCATGTGACAGGCAGGTGCATCGCTGGAGTCTCTTGCAAAAGGTGCTGTGCAGTTTTCTCGTAGATTTTGTATCAAAGAGCTTCGTGACCGCTGGCATGCTCTCCTCTATCACCCCGAAATTTCTGCTCAAGCTGCTGCTCATATGCTAGAGGTCGAGCTTTCCACTTCCAATCTTCCAAAGCCTAACAGATTGTTTAAAGTGAAGGGGCAAGAGCTTATCCACGAAAAAAGAAAGGTGGATAATGTTCGCAATCATTATTATGCTATGAGAAAGAGAAATTGCAATGAGCCTGTTGATTTTCTTGATCCTAGTTATCATATTCCGCAAAATGCTCAAGTAGGATTTATGGGGAGTGAAGGCAGCCACTCTCAGGAGCAGAAAAACAAACTCATAGATAGGAACTCTATGGAAGGTGTTCCCATTGGGGATAATTTTGGGGTTACAGAGGCCGGTTTTTGTGTGGGAAGTCAAGATTTTCCTCCGCTAGAGAGAGTTGTTGGTCCTATGGTGCATGGATTTCATACAACTGGTGTTGCTTCCCTTACCAATGATCTTCATGCTGGACTTGTGGCTGGTGGTTGTTTATATGGCTATGGGGGCAATAATTTATCCTCTGTTCCAGTTGAAAATGCTGTTGGCATGGATATCGATGCATTTCATCATGACAATTTAGGAAAAGATATAACTCAAATGCTTAATGAGAATCCAGCTAATTTATTGGAAATTCAAGAAAACAACCTGCAACAATCAATTGAAATGACAGACATATTTACTGATCATGATTTAGAGGTGAAATCTTTGCCAGTATATGGTGCAGTGGATAGGAAAAGTGGTAATAACTTCACTGGCTTTGGAGAAAGCCAGGGATTCAGTTCTGCGGCTGCAAACTGCAAATCTCCATGTATGCTTTCTGGATACTCTGCTCCTGAACACAGTGAACCTATTTGGAGAACCCTTGGAGTTCTTTCACCATCACCAATCGCAAATGAAGGAATTTGTGGGAACAAAGGACTGACTGATGTCACTTTCTTGAAATCCCAGATGTGTCGTATGAAGAAAATCAGTTCCCCGGAACTTGCTGGTAGGATTTCAGAACCCAATGATGCTGTAGTGACTTCTGGCAATGTGGATGATTCGTTTGCTGTTTCTCACAGTGAGTTTTTGGAGCTTTCAGACTCTCTACTGGATTATGTAAATGAAGGAGATCTTCTTTATATGAATGTCGATGAAAAAGACATGGACAGGGCATCCCTTGATGGACTAAGCTCAATTTTGCTGAGTTCTCCCAAAGATCTACATCAAGAGGATTCCTCAAGGTCAAAAGAACCTGGAGAACTTACATCGGGAGCTTGTGTTCAACCTGTTGATGGTGGATATTCTAGACAAGAAGACACCATTCAGCCATTGGATTCTGGTCCTACTAACCAACTTCATGTTTGTGATTCAGAAGTTAATGCGTCATCTGTTTCTGTGCAAAATTTTTGTTTGCCCGACAATATGGTGACTGCAAGCTGTTTAATCAATACAGAGGATCCTGAAATCCCATGTAATGAAGATATCTTTTCTTCAAAAGCTCATCTACCACATTCTTTCTCTGCTATTCGACAAAGTTCTGTTCAAACCGCTCCATCAAATTCTGCTTCTGATAAAGAGATGTGCAGCCATCGAATTGGAAGTGACCCAAAGCTTGCCATTATACATTGTGACACGGAAGGAAAGGCGCATGCGGGTTCTTATATTCCTGGAACATCTGGTCTGCTAGAGATTGGCCCAAAGGATGTTGACCACAGTGAGAGGCTAAAACTTGAGAATCATGGATCTATTTCACCATCTGCAACTTCCATGTATGTTGATATTGGAGGAGAGAATTCAAAGCTATGCAGCATAGCACCTTCAGCTCCAAAATCTGCCAAAGGTGTTAGTTTACAGGAAAAGGACAAGATACTTCAATCTGCAACAAACGAGATGTGCTATGTAGACAGCTTTTGTGCAGAGGACTCTGTTCAGTGTCCTGCTTATGGCAAAGGTTATCCATTGAACGTGGCTAATGGATCTAAGCATGAAGCCGACTCTTCATTTGGAGTTGCAAGCCATGCAATGCAGGTATCCCTTGCAGAGCAGGATACAAGAGAGGTTCCTGTGAATGGCAGCCATGAGATGGGTTGTTTAGAGCAAGTGACTAACTTGTCAAGTTCTGACAAGGAGGAGCAACTTTTTGAGAGTGAAGAAGATGTACCATATTTTTCAGACATTGAAACAATGGTATGGCATTGTTACTTTGCTGTTGATCTTGTTTGATACTTTTTATGTCTTAGTCCACCCTTCTCTTCAGGATTATTATTAATTTAGTTAGCAAAGTTGATTGTGTTTATTAAACTTCTTATCTTCCTGTCCTTTCTTAATGTAGATACTAGACATGGACCTGCCACCAAGTGATCACGATGCTTTCTTTGCTGAAGAAGGTTAATGCAAATTAGAAAAATATTCTTTCTCCCTCTCTCAATTCCTTTGTTAACTGCATCACAGAATTATTATCCCATAGTGCTTTGAGTCCAAAATTTTTCATTTTCATTTCATTCAGAGATTAGGTATCATCAGCAAATGAACAAGCTGGACATCGTGAAACTTGAAAGGGCTGCCACTTCTTATATGCAAAGGGCTGCCACTCAACGGGGTGCCCTAGCTGTTTTCTATGGACGCCATTTGAAACACTATATTACAAAACCAGAGGTAACATTGTGTCATTGATTTTTCTTTGAAGCATATTTATTATTGTTATTAAATATTTTGGATTTTGTTTAGCAGTCACTTATATAGTCACCTACTTATGTTTGTTGTGTGCCTTGTAGTGGATCTTAATAGTAACAATCTCAACGAGGATTATGCTTAACAAATATCGAGGTTCCATTGTTAGTGACTGTCTTAGATGGCGCTAATACCATGGGGCCGACCCATATCTTGATCTCTTTGTGGTTCGTAGAAAAGATGTTGACAAGTTGTTTTGGGTTCCTTATCTCTCACAACAAATGTTTCTATTGATAGAATATTCAGGGTATACCTATTTGCAAATTTATATTTTAGTGCTGTCAATGATCTCTATCTTCCGAAAGGGGGGTTATCTTACATGTTCTTACCAATATTACCAATTTCCATGGCTTGTTTGGATTATATAGTGGGGCCTTAGCCCTTAGGATGCATGCAGTTGTCAGGTGGACTAAATTGCTGCATTCAGGTTGGATGAGGTAATCAGACCTGGGAAGCACGTATAGTTGGAACCTTTGGTCAAGCCTAGGCTGGACAGCAATTAGATATAGGTATGAAGTAGTATCAGGTTCATGTATAAAAGTGTTTTTCATTCTCCCAAGTTCCTTGTGTCTTATTTTGAATGATTGAGCTGGGCCACATGCTTATGGCAGGGAAGTGAAGAGCACCCGACGACGGTTGTCAGTTGATGTCATGCTGGTCTTGTAAAAATAGCACTACAATGTTGCCAATAATGTCCATGAAGACAAATACAAATGATCACACAAGATCTTTTACAAGTCAAATCACCAAACACTTGGTGCACAAGACAAACCGAATAGACACAAAACCAAAAAAGTCAAGTGAGCACAAAAATCTCTAATTTTAGTAATTGCACAACCTCCTCTATTTATAGAGGATTTATTACAGGTAAGAGAAATGAGAGTGTGTGGGAGCAGCAGCTCCCAATGGCTACACTGCTAGTTGTCAGGAGTTCCCAACGGCTGGTAGTGTAGCCATTAGGGACTGACTGACCCTTGAGGCCCAGTTCCAATAGGTCCATGTCGACAGCCTTGCTGGGCCCTAATGGCCCAGCTTTCCTATTACATGTTAACAGGTCTGTCGTAGAATAAAAGGTGTTCTTTAGCTCTCAAGACATGCTTGTTTGTGGGGGTCTAGGTAATTACAATAAGATTGGTGCTCCATTAACCCCTCACTATTAGGGATAGCACCTTAACCCACTCTGTACTCAAAAGCATACTTAAGAACCCACTCCGTGGGTCTCTGGTTCAAAACCCATGAGAACCCACTCCACCCTGACCTACACAGTTTATTTAAAAATAAATTTTCTCCAATTTTTTTTTATTTAGTATCATGTGGTATCATGGACCACATATCAAATATAAAATCGGTTTAATATGATGTGGCCATAGACCGTTCATTTCATTGACACAATGACCGGAATTTCTATTTGAAAGGTTATAATTTTAGCTGTCATTCATCTCTATATTTTATGGGGATATCTTACATGTTCTATACAATATTGCCTATAACCATGGTTTGTTCGAATCAAAGAATAGGGCTTCAGCCCTTAGGGTGCATGCAGTTATCATGGTGGGAACTGGGAAGTACTCGTATTCAGGATTTTTTCCCTCAAGCCTAGGCCTGACAGTGATTAGATACAGGTGTAAAGTGATACTCAATTGCATGTATGAAAGTGTTTTCCGTTCTCCCAAGTTCCTGTCTTATTTTCCATAATTGAATTGTTTTAAGGTGCCACATTCTTGATACTGGTATGCTATGTTATAGAACAAAATATTGTTCTTGAGCTCTCAATGGAGACATGCTTATGATATAGGTGTCCAAGTAATTACGATAAGATTGGTGCTCCATTAAGTCCTTGCTTTTAGGGATGGGAAGGGGTTGAGTTTTCACCCCATCAGTACCTGCTTCAAACTTGAAAATACTTTAGAACCCACTCCACCAGTCTCATGCTTTAAAACCACTGCAGCCCAGCATGCCCTGACTAGTAAAGTCTATTAAAGATTTTATTTAAAAAAAAGTAATTTGATATGATGTGGTCAAATGGACCAGCTGAGTTTGGGCAGTCAATTATCATCATGTGCAAAAGATAGCAGCAGTAGAAATAAAGATATTGAGGTGAATGCATGATCACATGAGGAAAGACCATATCAGTGGTGAGGTTATCGGAAAAAAAGTTGGGGTAGCACAAATTGAAGACAAGATGAGAGACACCTTTGATGGTTTGGGCATGTATAGAGGTGACCTATGGCACATGGATAAGGGTGCGACACGTGGTAAAAATTTGAAGTATGGGAACATGGCTAGGTATATGTATATATATATATATATATATATATATATATATATATATATATATATATATATATATATATAAATGAAATAATTATATAGATAATAAAGTTATTTCTAAAATGATATATTCATATGTAATACAACAAACAACAACAACTAAGCCTTTCCCATACTAGACGGGGTCGGCTACATGGATTCTTTGTTTTTACATAGCCCTATCATGTGACATATTAGCAGTTAACTCAACATAAGCTAGATCATTCTTTATTGTTTCTTTCCAACACTTTTGTGGTCATCCTCTATCTCTTTTAATACTTTCAAAATCTAGTTTTTCATACCTTCTTACAGACACTCTTTTTATCTTCTTTCTATATTTCTAAACCATCTTAAACGATATTCTCTTATTTTATCCTCTATTGGTGTCACTCCCAATTTGTTTATAATAACCTCATTATGTATGTCTTTCCTTGTATAACCACTCATCCATTTCAACATCTTTATCACATACATCTTTTGTACATGTTGATGATAAATTGCCACTTAGAACCATAAAACATGGCAAGTCTAATTGTTGCTCTATAATATTTACCTTTTAACTTTAATGGTATCTTCTTGTCACAAAAAATACCTAATGCTCCTCTCAATTTTAACCAACCTGCAGTAATTCTATTCGTAATGTCTCCATCAATTCTTCCTATCATTTTGAAAAATTAAACCTAGATATATAAAACTTTCCTTTTGGGGATGCAATGTGTGTTAATTTTAATTTTTATATCATTTGAAGTAACCAAATGATCAAACTTACATTCCATATATTCTAGCTTTGTTCTACTAAGTCGGAAGCCTTTACTTTCTAATGTTTTTTTCCATAGTTCCAATTTTCTATTAAATTTTTCCTTATACTCCCGACAACCAGCGTAAAATTTCGTCAGATTTTTATAACATGGATTACAAAAATTATGAGCATTGCTTTGGGGCCTCCCCGCTTAGCGACGTGTTGGAGAGCCCGAATGCAGTAATAAGTAAGCAAGGGCCACTACATTTTCGCCCGAATGTAGTGAATCAATTGTAGAGAGGGTTCTCACATCATGGACGGGTGTGGGTAAAGAAGTTAGTCCCGCTACATTGCCATGTAGTAAAAAAATTTCAGAGAGGGTCTCCGCATTTTGATTATGGACGGATGTGGGGGGGTAAGGAAGCTAGTCCTAGATAATAAGATTCGTATTGGTTCTTGGAATATCGGAATATTATCCGGTAACCTAGTGGAGGTGGTAGATACTATGATTCGGAGAAAGATTCATATTCTATATTTACAAGAGACAAAATGGGTTGGAGAAAAAATAAAGGAGATAGAGGACACAGGTTTTAAATTATGGTACTCAGGTAAAGAAAAGGCTTGAAACGGAGTTGGTATTATCATAAATAAAGATTTAAAGGATAGTGTAGTAGACATACAACGATATGGTGACCGAATCATGATGTTGAAATTAGTATTAGGAGCAGAGGTTTTGAATATAGTTTGTGCTTACGCACCCCAAGTAGGACTAGAAACTTTTTGGGAAGAGTTACATAAGGTGATTCAAAAGAAACAAAGGAAGATGATTTGTTTAGGAGGAGACTTAAATGGCCATGTCGGTAAAGAGGCATTAGGATATAAAGGGATTCATGGAAACTTTGGTTTTGGGGATATAAATCAGGAAGGTAGGGAGATTTTAAATTTTGCTATGGCATTTGATTGATCTCTTTATAGTCAATATAATCTTCAAAAACCGAGATGAACATTTAATTATTTATAAGAGTGGCTTATCACAAACACAAATTGATTACTTTATTTGTAGAAAAAAAGATAGAGCGTGTTGTAAAGATTGCAAGGTAATTTCAGGAGAAAGCTTAACCACCCAACATCGACTTTTAGTTATGAATTTATAAATAAAAAAATGGACAAAGAAGAAAAGTGTGCATCGAGCTATTCATACTAAATGGTGGAACCTCAAAAGCGAGAAAGAAGATATATTTAAACATAAACTCCTTCAAGGAGATGTTTGGAATTATGTTGGTACACCCTGTGATATGTGGAACAATATGACTATACATATTAGGAAAGTGGCGAAAGATGTGTTAGGGGTATCTAAGGGAGGTGTACCGTCATAAAAAGAAGCTTTGTGGTAGAGTGAAGTAGTACAAAATAAAATCAAGGCAAAGAGGGCATGTTACAAATTACATTATGCTAAGAAAACTAGTGAAACTTTAGAGGCTTATAAGAAAGCAAAGAAGGAAGCGAAAAAGGCTGTGAGTGAAGCAAAAGCTAAAATTTGGGAGGACTTATATAAAAAATTCAACTCAAAAGAGGGTGAAAGAGATATTTTAAGGATAGTTAGGGCTAGAGATAAGAAAACTAAAGATCTTAATTATGTTAGATGCATCAAAGATGAGAATGAAAAAATTCTAGTGGCAAATGATGATATAAGAAATAGATGGAAAAACTATTTTTATAATCTCTTTAATGAAAATAAAGATGTTAGTATTAGCTTAGGAGAGTTAGCCAAATCAGAAAAGTATATAAACCACAATTTCTACCGACGTATTCAAAAGAATGAAGTCAAAGAGGCTCTTAAACATATGAAGGGTGGTAAATCAGTAGGACAAAATAATATTCCAATAGAAGTTTGGAAAATACTAGGAAAAATAGGAATCACTTGTTTCACAAGACTATTTAATGAAATATGAAAAAACCAAAAGATGTCCGAGGAATGGAGAGCAAGTATACTTATACCCATATATAAGAACAAGGGAGACATTCAAAATTGTGCGAATTATCGAGGTATCAAGTTAATGAGCCATACTATGAAATTGTGGGAAAGAATTATCGAACATAGGTTAAGACAAGTATCAAGTACAACAGAGAACCAATTTGGATTCATGCCATGCAGATCTACTATTGAAGCAATTCACCTTTTGAGACGTCTTATGGAACACTTTAGAGCAAAAAAGAAAGACCTTCACATGATATTTATTGATTTAGAAAAAGCTTATGATAGGGTACCGAGAGAGGTTCTGTGGAGAACTTTTGAAAAAAGAGGTATCCCATTGATATATATTAACCTTATAAGAGACATGTATGATGGTGCAAAAACATGTGTGAGGACTCATGAAGGAACGACAGACTTCTTTGAAGTTAATATTGGGTTATATCAAGGATCAACTTTAAGTCCATACTTATTTATAATGGTGATGGATGAGTTAACAAAACATATTCAAGATGAAGTACCTTGGTGTATGTTATTTGCAGATGACATTGTATTAGTGGAGGAGTCTAAGGAAAAAATTAATAGAAAATTGGAACTATGGAGAGAAACATTAGAAAGCAAAGGCCTCCGACTTAGTAGAACAAAGACAAAATATATGGAATGTAAGTTTGATCATTTGGTTACCTTAGAGGACATAGAAATTAAAATTGGCGCACATTGCATCCCCCAAAAGGAAAGTTTTAAAGACCTAGTGTCACTTTTTTAGAGTGATGGAAGAAATGATGGAGATGTTACGCATAGAATTAATGTTGGTTGGTTAAAATGGAGAGGAGCATCAGGTATTCTTTATGATAAGAAAATACAATTAAAGTTGAAAGGTAAATATTATGGAGCAGCAATTAGGCCTGCCATGTTTTATGGTTATGAGTGTTGGGCAGTTAATCATCAACATGTACAAAAGATGTCTGTGATAGAAATGAAGATGTTGAGATGGATGAGTGGTCATACAAGAAAAGACCGTATACATAATGAGGTTATTAGAAACAAATTAGGAGTGGCACCAATACAGGATAAAATGAGAGAATATCATTTAAGATGGTTTGGACATATAGAAAGAAGATCAAAAGAAGAACCGTAAGAAGGTATGAAAAACTAAATTTGGAAAGGTATTAAAAGAGCTAGAGGACGACCACAAAAGTGTTGGAAAGAAACAATAAAGAATGATCTAGCTTATTGTGAGTTAACTGCTAACATGGCACACGATAGGGATCTGTGGAAACAAAGAATCCATGTAGCCGACTCCGTCCAGTATGGGAAAAGGCTTAGTTGTTGTTGTTGTTGTACTCCTCCACTAACACAAGGTCATGTGCAAATAACATACACCAAGGTACTTCATCTTGAATATGTTTTGTTAACTCATCAATCACCATTATAAATAAGTATGAACTTAAAGTTGATCCTTGATGATGTAACCCAATATTAACTTAAAAGAAGTCTATCATTCTTTAGTGAGTCCTCACACATGTTTTAGCACCATCTTATATGTCTCTTATAAGGTTTATGTATGTTAATGAGATATTTTTTTCCAAGGTTTCTAAAGAACATCCCTTAGTACCCTATCGTAAGCTTTTTCTAGATCAATAAATATGATATTTCTTTTTTGTTCTAAAATGTTTCATAAGACGTCTCAAGAGGTGAATCATTTTAATAGTAGATTTGCCTAACATGAATCCAAATTGGTTCTTTGTTGTACTCGATACATGTCTTAACCTACGTTTGATAATTCTTTTCCATAATTTCATAGTACGTCTCATTAACTTGATACCCTGATAATTCACACAATTCTGAATGTCTCCCTTGTTCTTATATATGGGTATAAGTGTACTCGCTCTCCATTTCTTGAGCATCTTTTGGTTTCTCCATATTTCATTAAATAATCTTGTGAACCAAGTGATTCTTGTCTCTCTTATTAGGATTTTTCAAACTTTTATAGTAATATTTGTTTGGTCCTACATATTTACCACCCTTCATATGTTTAAGAGCCTCTTTTACTTCATTCTTTTGAATACGTCGATAGAAATTGTGGTTTATATACTTTTCTGATTTGTCTAACTCTCTTGAGCTAATACTAACATCTTTATTTTCACTAAAAAGCTTATGAAAATATTTTTTCATCTATTTTTTATATCATCTTTTGTTACTAGAATTTTTTCATCCTCGTCTTTGATGCATCTAACAAAATTAAGATCCTTAGTTTTTTTTATCTCTAGCCCCAACTGTCCTAAAAATATCTCTTTCACCCTCTTTTGAGTTGAGTTTTTGTATAAATTCTTTCAAATCCTATTCTTTGCTTCACTGGCAGTCTTTTTCACTTTTTCCTTTGCTTTCTTATAATCATCTAAAGTTTCACTAATATTCTTAGCATAATGTAATTTGTAACATGCCCTCTTTGCCTTGATTTTATCTTCCACCACCAAGCTTCTTTTTGTGCCATGACACATCCCTTAGATTTACTTTCACCTAATACATCTTTCTCCACTTTCCTAATATGTATGACATATTGTTCCACATATCACAAGGTGTACCAACATAATTCCAATCATCTCCTCGAAGGACTTTATGTTTAAATATACCTTCTTTCTCACTTTTGAGATTCCACCATTTAGTCTTAATAAATGGATGTACTCTTTTCTTCTTTATTCATTTTCTTACCTCTAAATAATGTCTTCTTTGGACAGTAGACCAAGAAGTTCACTAATGATCTACGATGGACATCTCTCTAACCACCAGCCATAATATAACAACCAAACAACCAGTAACCTTCCATGACTCATTAAATTTAAGACTCCATTTATAAATAATATCAACCTATTTTTGTAGTAGTTTATCCAAAGTAGGGACCTTATAACTAGATACTACACTAGCAATAATATATGCGATGTTTTGAAAGAAAAATGAATTTGTAACATTAAAAGGGAGGCAATTTTCATAAAAAAAACTCTTCACATTTCAAATCTATTTTCTAAATTACCTCCCTTGAAGCCATAGTTGATCTAATACCACAAGTAGTACGTTGATGAAATAGTGAATGTATTTCCCACCTCTAACACCTCATCTACCACTCCTCATAGCCATCGAGGAAACATGGTCACTTGCATTGGAACAAGAATCTTATACTCTTTTCTTTATCTCGTATTCTCCTGTTCTTCCTCTCAAGTGTTTGTCTCTTCTTCCTCTCTAATCATAGAATGAATTTCTTCTCGAGAAAATCTTGAGACATATCCCAACCGCCTTTTTCTGCTCTCTCTTTGTCGTAATCTCTTTCTTTCCTTTGTGAGCTTCAAAACTTGTTGAAACTTCACACTTGCATTTAGACACCAGTCGATAAGCACTTGCATCTTTTTTAGTTCCTACAAGATGTTGTTTCATACGGTAAACATCTCTATGCTTCACCTTTTTAGATAACATACACTTATTCACAAGCCTATACGCTAGGGTACACTACTTTGACGTTGGATCACCTCAATTGACGCCATCAAGTCGAGCAAAGATAAATCACAATAAGGGTAAGGTTGTACGAAGTTGAGAAATCTCGGAATTTATGAAAGCCTTAAAATTTTCAAGTGAAAAATCGGGTTATAAAGGAGTAATAATGAAAAATGGGAGTATGCCACGGATTTGAAAAAAACTATATGGATTTTGAGACAAAAAAACATGTGATTTCTCTACGAAATCGAGTAAATGAAAGGTATGAAACCGTTTGGGAGCAAGGTACGGGGTAAGGAAGAGTTTGGGAGCAAGCAAAACACCAGAAAAACTCAAATTTTGCGGGTTTTATATCCTCCAAATCAACATTGACTCGTACGGTATGGGTCGTATCGTACGATATGGATCATATCGTATTGTGAGATACAACACAATATGGCCCGATAAATCATAGAGTATGATACGGTATTGTATCGTGCTGCCCGACGATATACGATAAACTTGTATCATATCGTATGATATAATATGAGTTTTACAACGTTGGTTTTATGTGACATAGAGAACTTATCTCTTAGAAGTAAATGTGACATAGCAAGAGACCTAACAAAGCTCCGACGAGAAGGTAAGAGAAACTAGATTGTGAACATATTAAAAGAGGGAGTGAATACCATAAAAGTGTTAGAGTGAAACTATTAGGCATGATATGTTTTTTTCGGAAATTAACTGCTAATATGACATAAGATCGAGGTCTATGGCATCAAAGAATATATTTATCCAACCACCTAGTATAGGAAAAGGCTTGGTTGTTGTTGTTGTATGTGGTCACATGGACAGCTTGTCATATATTAGTATTACATTAATTCAATATGATGTGGTTGCATTGACCATTCATGGTAAACCTTAGCTAAACAGGAATTATATTGTCTTAACAGAGACTTGCCCAGTGGTGGAGTGGGGCACCTGAAATTTGAAATGTCAATTGGAAAAACTATGGCTAGCAGTCGAACCCATGGTTATAACACACAGTCCGCCCCATCTTAAACAGTTTCATGAGCTATTTGTCCCACCCGACACCAATGTCTAGATCCTATAATGAATACGATGCTTTAATGTGACAGCGAAAAATTGATGAATATCACCTCAAAGTATCACTCGCAAAAGCCTTAGAAAAGAAGGCTATACTAAAGCGTATGCAACAAAGGCACAATATTAAAAAAAGAATATTATTTAACCAAGGCTTGAGAAAATCGATTACATGAAAGCCTTATTTATAGAGTACATGAGGCATAGGAGAGGAGAAGAAAATAAGAGAGAATAGAAGGGGGAAGAGAGGAGAAGAGAGCAAGAGAAGGAAAGGGGGGGGCTGGCTAGTGGCCCTGCAGGCCCTGGCCCTGCCAGGCTGGGCCTGCTGGGCAACTTGGGCCCATTTTCTAACAGATCCTCCACTAGACTCGCCCCACCCTGCTCTGAAGCAGAATGGGTTCTCAACCTTGAGAATCTGACCGATGAGGTGGTGGTTCAGGTAGGGATTGCCATCCCTACTTGTTGTAGGCCAGTGCTCTTGGCATTTAATTAACAGACTTCTACTACTGGTTTTCTAATTTATTCTTCTCGTCTTAATAATTCATTTTTTTATATCATTACAGCTGGTAATCCAAGAAGATTAGCTTTGATCTGTTGCATGACTGTGAACTTGGTTACGTGGTATAGATAGAAGAGTGAAGGTTTCTAGAATTGTAACTTTAATGGTTCCATAGCTCGTTTAATGAGATTTATTTGGTGATCAAGAGGTGCAATGCTTCTTCAGGAGAATGAGGCGGATAAGGCAAGGGAAAGATTCCTAAGCACCTCGATGTTTGTGGTTCCACATACTTTATAGAAATTCATGGATATGTTAGAAGACTCCTGCTTGAGTTTGTAGCCATTGATGGGGAACTTGGTGTTAGCTTTTGCCTAGCTGTCTAAATGATCAAATTGAGATGCCTACATAAGTAGGCGTTGAGTTGAGAAATGCCTATAGGAGCATATACTTGGTACTTTAAAGGCTGATGCACTAAGACAATCCCAGGATTGCAATTTCGTTATACTTGAAAAAGAAATTTGTGCCCAAAGTCATGTATTTATTAGTTATTTGTAGGTATCTTTGGGAAGAGCAACACGAGACATTGACGTGGACATTGACTTGAGTGGAGAAGGCCCTGGAAATAGAATATCCCGACGACAGGTAAAACTTTAAACAACTACTTTTCCCCCAGAGTTTGCTATTATAGTAATTGGTCGGTATAAGAATTTTGCTACTCAACAATGTTTTCCTTTAGAGCTCCAATAAATTTCTTTTTGTTGTATCATGTGGCTGTAATTTTGTCTTTTTTGCATCCTTTTGATTGACGTTAATTAGCTAATCATAAATTAATGACCCTGACAAGTGTAAATGTCAAGATGGTCCTTCTGTGCATTTCTGGGCATTCAAACCCACCCCCACCCCCAAAACACACACTGATGATGCACACACTCGCAGACATGGAATCAGTGTTGGATCTGCCAAATGTTCAATCAGCCAATCAATTTGGCGTCACCTGATTATTTCTGGAAACTTGTATTGAGAAGTTATATCAGGAAACATTAAATCAAAGTAATGCATTGAGAGAACACAACGAAGCCCCAGTTTCACATCGAAGGAAAGTACCCAAAACATCTGCATGTAACAAAATAAACCCACTTCGTTTCTGAGGAAACCCCAAAAAACCTTGAAGGTAAGAAAGCTTATTTGTTCGTGCCATACCCCATCTACCATCTTCATAGTTTTTGACATGTTCAAACTCATACCGGGGGCAAGGTCTTATGGGTGTCAACTTTGCATCATACCATATCATCCGTACGTGTTTGTTCTGGTGTCACTGAGACAGAATTCACGCTTTACAGGCAATCATCAAGATGGAAGAAGATGGAACCTTTTATCTGACAAACCTTGGCAAGCATGTTATCTATGTTAACAACAAGGACATAGCAAGTGGCTGCCGCCTACGTCTTGTCTCTGGATCTCTAGTTGAGGTATGAACTTGAAATCTCACATAGTTTTCATCTTAGTACACTTCTTTTTCCTTGATCTACCGACATTTGATCGTGCTCTTTATCTTCACTGTTTAACTCTCATTGGAAGTGATGGGATTTATGCATATATCACAGCCTTGAGGCTTCCAGTGTTCCTTATATTACTGCTTATCAATGTGAATAGTGCAAATCACTATATACTCGATTTTGTGGATTAGCAATATGTTGTAGACAGAGCTGCATTAATTTCTTATGTCAATAGCTAAAGGGTGTACTCATGATCTGATGATGTTTGCAGATCAGAGGATTTCGGTTCATTTTTGAGACAAATCCGAAGCTTGTGAAGCAGTACATATTGCGGAACAGAAGGCAAAAAACAAATGTACGAATGCCAATATAAATCAATCAGTTTGATTTCACATGTTAAGGAATTTGCTCGACTGTATTCACTCTTATCTTTTGAAGATTTTGCTCACTAAAAACAGGTCTTATTCGAGTTAACACGTGGAAATTTTTTAGTGGAAATTTTAAAATGATTAATTGGAGAAATAGTCTGCCATGTTAACCAGAAAGCTACCAAAATGGCGTATCCGGGTTTGTTCTCATGTTTTCACATGATTTTTTTTTTGAAAGGCAAGATGCAGTTGGGCAGACCCCCAACAGATGCACACTCGGGTATTAAACTCCTCACCTTTCCTGACTTAAAAGCTTTAAAATATCTAATTTGACATTGTTGTTGGCCCTTTGCACAAAGTACAAGAAATTGCTAATTTTAGAAATAGTATCTCGTATACATCTTTTAATGTTATGTGCAGATATAGACCTTTGTATTCGACTCTTATAACTAAAGTATACAAGGCATATGCCATTAAGCAAGTTTGCCTTATCCTTTTTCAGTATTTGATGCTTTATTTTTAAAATAATTAAAAAAATTAGGTAAAAATTCACATCTATGGACCTGGACGATTGGACCTTAGACACATTGCTTACGTCATTGAACAACGGCATTAAAGAATCAAACTAGTTTGAGAACTATTTTTCTATAAGAAGCGATGGCTCTCCTCACTACGAGTGGGCTAAACAGAACTTTCTGGCTTGAAGGTCACAAGTTCAACACCGGGATTGCATGTTGTCTGCTGTTAGTTCGCTGAAAAGGAAAACAACTCGTGCTAACTTTTTTATCCACCTGTTGTTATTGCCCCTTGCCCTTTTTATCTTTCTTCTCCTAGATTCTGAAATTTGTTTTTGCACGAGGGGTTCTTGGATTAGCTAAAGAACCTAGGGATGCATTTGAGTTCAGTCAAAACATGAATAGCCAAGTTCAACTCGGCTCGTTTAAAAAATGCTCAGCTTGAACTTGAGCTGGAGCTTGATTGAGCTCCAATCTCAAGGTTCCAGTTCAGCTTGAGCTATATTGAATCGACTCCAATCGAGTATGTCAAGCCCCTTCCTTTTGTCAAGCTTGAGGGAGCTCATGAACATGCTCGACTGACCTCGGCCTGTGGTTGAACTTTGTTGTTCAGAATCCCATCAAGTTTGACAAACTTGTGAATAAACTTGAAGTTAAACCCCAATTCAAGTGGGACCACTTGAAATTTTCACCAATCTAGGCCACAAATTAATAAATTTTCTTGATTTTACAAATATATGCATATATTAGAGAGAGAGAGAGAGAGAGAAAATGATATACCTAAAAGCAAACTTAGGTACTATGAGATTGAAACAAATCTCAACCATCCATCTTAATTGATGGATGGTTGAAATTTGAATTGAAAAATCAAGTGTTATGAAATACATAACACTTAAGTGTGCTAACAAAGGTTCTCATATATATATATATATATATGAGAGAGAGAATAGGGCTGTCTCACATGATATGAGAGAGACAATAGGGCCCTTTCAAATGATATATTCTCAAATCTGATCCATTCATCAAGGACTTGGCGAACGGAAGCAAACAATCTCTCTCTTCACATGTGACCATGTTGTTCCTCGGAAACAAGTAGTGAGGGTGCAAAGGTCCTGCACAATGATGCCAAAATAAGAAAATAATTGTACTATAATAGTACAATAATAAGCAAAAAAGCACTTTTTCTTTCTTTTTCATCAATCTTGACGATCATTCTAGATGAGATGATCATCTGAGAAGGCCCCTAGTATATATATATATATATATATATATATATATATATATATATATATATATATATATATATATATATATATATATATATATATATATACATATATGGCAACTCGAGCTCAAATCACTCGTATGTCAAGGTTCTATTTATCTTGGCTTGAACACAACACCACCATGTTGAAATGGAGTGTGTTGAAACAGGTGAGGGGAACATGGCCTGATTTTCCTTGTGACAGTTTAAATGATGGTCACTCTCGGACCTTTTAGTCATATTCATATCGGGTTATCATGTTTTCTTTGACAGTAGTTTCGTGTCTGTGCCGTTTCCAGTGTCATGCCATTCTTGTGGTTATGTCCACAAAGGTCAACCTAAATGCTACTTGATCTTTTGTAGTTAGGTTGCTGTTTGCATCTAGTTTTAAGTGTTGCAACTTAAATTGCCACGCAGGGAATTGAACTCTTGACACTCATCTTAAAGTTTATTGAGTCGACCTCTTGGCTCTGGTGTTGCTTGCATCTAGCTTAAGATATGATTAAATATTTCCTATAACATGACAATGTAATATTATATGATAAACACAGTAACACGTATCACGATGGTCCGACACACACTGATAAATGAGTGAAAACGATACATATATCTGTTTTTATTTTGAGATAATGATACAGCAAATGTAGTCTATACTCAATCGTACTCAATGACTCGTTTTGTATGGTTTCACTGTTTCAACTATCAACCGCCGCCTTCCATTACTTCTCCACTGTTAAAAACAACCGTTATTATCATCAAAGCCACATAAAAAGTTAGATATTTGTATAGGTAGTTTTGTGGTTCTTTTTTTAGGTGGTTTTGAGGGTGACGACAACAGTTAAAACTGGTAGAAGTAGGTTTCAAATCGAATAGTGATAAAAGAGTGGAAGGTGATAGAAGGCAGAAGATAGTGGTTGAAATGGTGAAATTATGTAAAACGAACCGTTGAGTATTGAGTATAAACTATTTCCTCATGATACAGATATCGATATAACATATTATTGTATGGTAAATGTACAATACAAAACAAAGCAATATTTCTACTTTGTGCTATTAGAGTCATAACTTCTGAGGGACACAAACATGACCTGAAATTCATGGATTCACTTTATTTAACATGAACACGAAATTATAAACACGATATATCAAACGTGAACCGAGAACTTGACATGAACATAACTTACCAAAGTGACACAATATCCAGTCCCGTTCGTTTTGCTTGTTTCTAACACGAACCAGAACCCAAACACAAAATCGCCATCCCGTGGAAGAACTTTCTTACCAATGCTGATAGTCTGGGATCTATTTTCCCAGTGCCCAAAAGAAAGAAAAGGATAAAGAATAAATATCAGTGCGAAGACGGCGAAGTAAGAAATGATTTCCATTGCCTGACTCGTTTCTTACCGGGTTGTCAAATGTGATTAATGAAAGGAAAAGGATACCGTTGGAGAGAGAGAGAGAGAGAGAGAGAGAGAGGGAGAGAGAGATTCTCTGTTTGCTTTTTAAAGTGGGTGGATGAGATGAGCCCATTTTTCAGAGTTGAGATCAAAGTGCTTCGGAATTAGCTTTTCTTGGGTTGCTTGCTTTTCCCACCGAGGCCTGACATCTACCTTTCTTCGTACATGCTCAGGTTTACTTGTTTATTATATATATATATGTGTGTGTGTGTGTAAGAAAATTGGATCGTGTTCATCTTTTTACATGCCCACTTATATATTTCAAAATTTTAAAGAACTTAAAAAAAAAGTATAAAACATATTTTTATTATATTCACGTCACCCAAATAAAGGGAGAGATACTCTTAAGAATCAATCTTCGAGTGGAGCACAAGAAAACCTCCAAAAGTATTCAAAGAAAACAATCAAATTAATCTTTTACTGTTAAACGTTAATACGAAAAAAATTGGAGATTAGAGGTAATTATGAACAGAAATAACCTGACTGCACTTAACCCGAAAAAAAACGGCTTGGTTTTTGTTTTGGTTACTTTGAGTGATCATAAACCTTTTATCACGTTATGTTTGTATGTTATTCTTGTATCATGTCTTTCGACCATAATCACAGGCATCATGAAAGAAAAGAGAAAAAGCCGAGTTGCTCGTGTATTGGCTCCATCATGATCTTAGCTGAGTTGAACATGAACAATACGTCCAAACCAATTCGTGTAACTTAGTCTTTAATTAACATTTAAAATATTAAAATCAACACCATAATTTTATTTGAATCAGCTTATTAAACTAACACATCTCTTCATTTGATACTGAAGATTCCTCACTTCATTAAGAATTTTAGCCGCTTGTTAACCGTTGCAATCTTTGGATACTCCTACTAATCTTTCAACCGAGTTGCAGGCGATTGTGGCTAAAAGAAATAAGAAGAGATTTAGTAAGGGTTGACAGACGAGAATAAACCAAACAAAGATCGTTTGTGGCTCATTCATCAATTTAAAATATTGTTTACGTGAGCTTACCCGAACACGAGCCGAGATAAACTTTGAAACATAACTTTTGACAAGTAATTCTTATTAGAAGATTTACTTTTTGAGTAAAAATTTTAAGTGCTTATACCATTTTTTTTTGTAAATTGGAAAATTGGGTCATTTACTTATATTATGTCCACTGAACATGTCCGGTTCTGAATAAACCAGAACCTAGGACCATAACCAAATCGACTTGGAGCGGGTTTCGTTTCCAAAAAAGGATCAGAACCGATGATTTAGAGCCTCCTGTTCTAGTTTGGTTCCAATTCTGGTTTTATAAAAGGTGAAACCGAAACAGAATCAGGTGATCCCTAGCTAATATATGTAGAGAAAACACACACACAAAAGTTACAAAAAAAAAAGACTTGGAGAATCGTGTATAAAATAATGGTATGCTTAACAAGCTAATTATTTAAATTAAGTGTCCTCGAATAAATTGCACGACAGTAAAAGTGCGGGAGTAAATGGTGAAAATATCATGATATAATATTGTCATGTGCGATGTGGGTGCCCTTAGCAAAGGTGATGGTGATGTTTCGCTCATTCTTTCTTTGGTTTATTTCTCTGGTTAAGTGATTCACGGACCACTTAAGGATCTTGGGAATTTCACACAAAAAGAGTCTTTACAATCATTTCTAAATAATGAGTCTCTCAAATCTAAGAGAAAATTAATTTAATTCATGTGAAAAGAGAGCGACAATAAAAGACCATATACATAATGAGGTTATTAGAAACAAATTATGAGTGACATCAATAGAAGATAAAATGAGATAATATCGTCCAAGATGGTTTAGAAATATAGAAAGAAGATAAAAAAAAAAGATGATGTATAAAAGTATGAAAAACTAGATTTTGAAAGTATTAAAAGATACACAGGACAACTATAAAAGTGTTGGAAAGAAACAATAAAGAATGATATAGCATAACTATGGAAACAAAGAAACGATGTAGCCCGTCTAGTATGAGAAAAGGCATAGTTGTTGTATGTGAAAAGAGGGCATATTAGGATTATACAACTGAACACAAGTTCGCCGTGTCCCTATCATGTTACATCGTGTTTGTGTTGTAAACAAGTCAAGCCAAAGACAATCGAAAATAGCCTTTGTTTCATTGAAGCCAACACAAGCATGACCTGATTTAGTTCATGCGAGAACACAAAACGTTACATGTACACGATGTGGGTATTCAACATGAAAAATGTTGGATGCTGATATTCGAGTTTATTTTATGCTTATGCGTTGTATGATAGAAAATGACATCGTTTTTCATGTTAATTTGAATAGGAACTTGCATGGATGGATATACCCCGACACGAGCACGAAGCTTTCAAGTCATTTCCGGCACTCATGTGGCTCATCTCAAAGAGAACCAACAATGGATTTGCTGTTGCATTTGCCCCAAAACTCATCTAAAAGATAATTTGTCTTAAAACTAACAAAAGTTACATTCTTTGATTAACTTGTACATGAGTTGATGATGAAGAATTATCTCCAATTCCTCTCTTTTCTTCAATGAAGTATATCACCATCATGTAAATGTGTTTGATTATGGGGCTTTAGATTACAAAACTCTTAAGTTCCCTTCTAATCAAATGTATGTTTAAGTATTTAATACAATTCTTTTTACTCGATTACAAGACTACAAAACTCCCAAGTTCCCTTCTAATCAAATGCAGACTCAATTTTTTACTCGATTACAAGACTGACCAATACTAAAACGGAAACTCTATTGTCACATCCTCGTAAATTTGATGGGAGCAAAGTTAAACCCATTGTGAGATCAGCTCTCTCAGCTTCATTGCTTATGGGAAACAAGTGGTCAACCACTTGAACTAGTGGACTCCACATCCCTTTAGATATAGAAATTTAGAAGCTTAAATTCTTCAAAATCTAATTTAATTCAGATTATATCATTATCCAAGTAAAAGATTTGGTATCTTGGCCACAAATAGCTGCACAAAGGAAAATGACAGAAACACCCTCAAAGGAGGACTACTAAAACGGTAGTGATTCCTTTAATTGCAGGGTTCGGCCATCTGCAAAAGCCTGTCATATTGCCTCCTCACTATTCACACACTCCCTTTATCTGTCTGGTCTGTGAAAACCGGAAAGAGGAACGATGAAGATGGGGACTCTCTTCGTCATCTTCCTCCTCTTTTGTCACAGATCTCATTGCATTACATTCTCCTCTGATAAAGAATATCTCACGCAAATCAAGAACGCCATCGACGCCTCTTCGCTTCGGGGCGGCTCATGCATTGCCTCGTGGGATTTCTCCGTCGATCCTTGCGACAATCTCAACGGACAACGCTTCACCTGTGGATTCCGGTGCGACCAACAATCACCGTCCGGCGTGAAAAGGGTCACAGAGATCAACCTCGACGCCGCTGGGTACGCCGGAACCCTCTCTCCGGCGGTAGGAAACCTCCCCTTTCTCACCGACTTACGAGTATCCGGCAACTTCTTCCGCGGTCCAATTCCTTCTTCTATCGCCTTTCTTCCCAATCTCCAACGCCTGACGCTCTCCCGAAACTCTTTCTCCGGCAGCATTCCCCCGGAGTTAGGCCGGATGGTCGCTCTCCAGGAACTTTACCTCGACAACAACCATCTCTCCGGCGGCGTTCCGGCGAGTTTCTCCAGGTTGCGTTTGCTTCAGAGACTCGAACTCCAAGGGAATAATCTTTCCGGCCAGTTTCCCGATCTTGGTGCTCTACAGAACCTCAATTTCCTGGACGCGAGCGATAATCAGATATCCGGAATGATTCCGAGGAGTCTGCCACCTTCACTGATACAGCTTTCAATGCGAAACAATTATTTAGAAGGCAATATTCCGTGGACGATTGGAGGGTTGCCGTACTTGCAAGTAATGGATTTCAGCCATAACAGGCTCTCCGGCTGGGTTCCGGCGGTGGCCTTCGAGCATCCATCTCTTCAGCAACTTACTCTCTCTTACAACAATTTCTGGGGGATCATGCCACCGCCGAGTTTCGGAACCAAGAGCGAGTTGGTAGCGTTGGATTTGAAGAACAATCGGCTGGTGGGATTCCTTCCTTTGTTTCTCGCCATGATGCCCGAACTATCGGCTGTATCTCTGGAGAACAATCTGTTGACAGGGATGATTCCGCCGTCGTACGCTGAGAGAGTGCTGGCGATGACAGGAGCTCAACCCTTTGCGAGGCTGCTGCTCGCCGGAAACTACCTTTTCGGGGCGATTCCTACGGGACTTCTTGGCTTAAAAGCCGGGGACGTCGCCGTCAGCCTCGGCGACAATTGCCTTTTCCGGTGCCCGGGTGTGTTCTTCTTCTGCCAGGGTGCTCGCCAGAAGCCTCTCTCGGCTTGCCGGAGTTTCAACCCCGGCATTCCGCTGACTTAGTGAGTGTGTTTCTCTTTCTATGTTCTTTCGTTTTCTGGTGTGTCTAGTCATGGTTTTCCGCATCACCGAGACACGCTGAGAACAACACGAGGTGGTCTCTATTTTGTACCGTGTCCTTGCTGAGTAAGTCGACAAGGGAACAAGACACGATACCGGAAAGGTGAAGAGTTTATGTGACTTGGGTTCTAACTTCTAACTAAACTCTGATGTATATTGGCTTTGTTATATGTTAGTGATACGGGTGGATTTCGTCGTCTTCTTCCTCTTGTTCAAACCAAAATGAGAAGCAGGAATACACCACAATGCTAATATCCCGTCTTATCTCAGATTTCTGCATAAACGGTGACAATATCAATGGTCCTACTAGTTTGCTGGCCTTGGGGGTCTTAGAAATGAACGGTCTGTTTAAGGTTTTCGGGACCAAATCGATATAAGCTAGCTGAACCATAATACAATATCCTGTATTATCTTGGATATCCTTGAAAAATGGTGACAATGTGAATGGTCTGACTAGTTTGTTAGCCTTCGAACTTGGAATAAATAGGTTTAGTATCTTGATCTTGAGCCGAGTTGCCGGTCGCCTTGACTCGATTACCAGCTCTATCACCAAACCAAGTTGATTCTGATCTGAATCGACATCGTGTTGGGTCGAGCACAATGGCGACTAAGAATCCATGTAACCGAACCCATAGTTCTAGCTTCGCATTGATCTTGGTTTTGGTTTTAAGCTGGTGAGATTTTATGCAGATAGTGAGGTGTTTTAGGTTGGATGATATAAGAGGGAGGAGGAAATATGGGACCACGGTTCACATTGAAGGAATAAGGATTGCAATTTCTTTAAGGTGATGAATCCCGAAGCTCACTGCCAAAATTCATTTGAGTTTGTAGTTTTCTTCTTTGTTAGAATCACTGAGCCCTTTGTCAAAATTCATTGAGTTTGTAGTCTTCTTCTTTGTCCTCTAATCAATTAATCCTCTCTCTCTCTCTCTCTCTCTCTCTCTCTCTCTCTCTCTCTCTCTCTCTCTCTCTCTCTCTCTATATATATATATATATATATATATATATATATATATATATATATATATATATATTTGCTTTTTGTGGTTTCGTGTTTGTTTCCAATCAATGCGATTTTCCTTGTAATATATTTCTCACACTTTGGGCTGTTTGAATTGTTAGACATTATATGGCTGTTCAGCATCAGTGGGCAAAACCTTGGCTGGTCAATGTCTGTGTGGTTCTTGCATCCCTTCCACATAGGGCACATTTCCATGCATAAATAAGCTCATATCGTAGATATCCAGCTTCATGTTCTTGTTGGATCAGCTTGGCATGTCTGGTTTCTGCCTACGTCTGCGTGCCTTCTCTCTTAAAACTACGCTTGTGAAGAGCCCCGAAAATAATAGTAAGGAATTCCTTATCCTGCTCTCGAGGAGTTTTTTTTCCTAACCTTCGTGGTGAACCAATCAATTTTCCACATTGGCCCCATATGTTAGATTGAAGAGACGCCAGTTAGGTTCCTCAAGAGGCACCGGAAAAGTTTATATTGGATGAACGGACACTCGGGGGTGGATAATATAATCAATGCGATGCGGAGTGAAGAAAGATATGAAAAAAACATTTTCACTGGGTTCTCTTTAGATCTCTCTGTTGTAAGCCCTCCTGAAGATGCCGGTCTAAGAGACCTAATGCTCAATGGCGAATGCTTGATGCTTCCGCAGGTACGAAAACTCCGACGACAGGTTGAAGTCATGAGTTTGATACCGGATGCATGCATTTTGGCTTTAGCCTCTCGATCGTAGAAAATTATAAAGAGACCACTGTATGAATGTATCTTCTGCTTATAGCTTTTGACGTACTGCATGTATCTTTTTCGATTTGATGACGAGAAGATGAGAATTTCGGGATCAACATT
This sequence comes from Brasenia schreberi, assembly GCA_036023115.1. Lineage (NCBI taxonomy): Eukaryota > Viridiplantae > Streptophyta > Magnoliopsida > Nymphaeales > Cabombaceae > Brasenia > Brasenia schreberi. The sequence goes on from JAYKKT010000070.1 coordinate 21,216,315, forward strand.
TGTCGAGATTGAGATCGGCTGATTTTCGCGCTGTGAAACTTCTAGGTTTTCTGCAATGGACCAATCTCCTCTCTCTTGTATGTGCAATGTGCATGTCATGGAAATAACTTTATTAACTCAGCGTAGCAGATTTCTTGTTCAGCCACAGAGTTGAATGCCTTGGCAGTTATTAAGATTTTAACTTCCAGGCCAAATTCGACCTGATTTGCTTAAAGTTCCTTAGATATGTTCGTGGTGAAAATCTCCTAGAAATGGAAGGTCAGCACTCCAGAAAATCTTTTGAAATGCTGTCAAAGTTTATGTGAATACTTTTCCAGAAAATGATTCTGGAATTCAACCCGAAATAGCAAATTTTTAATGATAGAATTAATATGTTTTGAAATTAGAAACAAGTTGACTCATAAGATACAGTACTAAAGAGTCACGTCCTTCCCTTTAACGAAGGGTAGCGAATTCGAATACCCTAACAACTAAAGTTCAAACTGAGCGAGGAAAGGAAAGTATAATTCGGCATGCAGTGGCGGATTTAGAAACTCTTTTGGGATGGGGGAATAGTCCCTTGAATGGTTTTGGATGGGACGAAGCAAGTGTTATGGCCCATGGATACCATCATGGGCTATAGATTTTAAGTTGATTTTCGAAATTTGAGACCCTCCCAGCCCAACCCTAGACGATCATCATTTTACTCCTTATCTTCCATTCAGCATGAAAATACGCTTTGATCTCCGATCCACCAAGGTGCTTACAGTAGCCGCCACCACTCCCTTGTTGCAGTGGGCTTTCATTTATTACCACCACCTTGAGTAGGGTAGGAGCTGACTACCGTCGCTACCGTAGGGTCTGCTGGTGGCTTAGCCTAAAGCGGACACTAAGAACCACTATAAGATAGCTCCTAACCCGAAGGTTTATCGGCGTGGCCGCCACTAAAGGTAGGGTAGGAGCTGTAGATTGATTTCGCTCGATTCTGATAACCAAGCACTAATGCCTTGGTCTATCTTGCTATCAAAGAGTTAAAACATGCCTCATTCCATGCTTTTGATGTAGATTTTTGTTGCAGTACCGCGATCTAGTCTGCTTGTTTGAGCACTGATCTCCTGAGGAAAAGCATGGCATCGACTTGGTTCGGGCAAGCAACATGAAGCCTGCGAGTTAGTTAGACTTGAACTTGATTAATGAGAGCAGAGTTTGGGCATGAGGTCAGGCTATAGATTAGTTAACTTTAGTTGGTTTTAACTCAAAGCCAAGTTGAAGCTTAAGCTCAAGTAATTACTGAACTTGCTATATTTATCTGTTCTCCAAGAAAAGGCTTCAGTTACTGTTAAAAGTAAACGAGTTCAATCTGGCTTAAATGTAATCAGCAATGGCCGAGATCCAATATCTTTGTTCGATATTCCTGGGGATGAAATGAGTGGTAAACATCTTGGTGGAGAAAGGGATATTAGACTACTATGGGAACCATAATATGTGAGGTAATGACTGTAAATGATGCATTTTCGAGCATTCTGTCTAAAAATGACAATTTTTGTGCATTTCTGGCGCAAGATGCAAACACTGGACACAGAGGATTCAGGATGGCAATGGGGTGGGTCAGGGACAGGTATACCTACACCCAGCCCTGACCCGAACCTTAACAGTTCAGGTACAGGGCATATGTATGTGTGTGTGTGTGTGTGTGTCTGCATGAGGTTGGTATGGTTTGGGACATCTTATGCAGCTTGAACTTGGGCCAGAATGACTTTAGCTCAACTAAATTTGGAGTTCGACTTGGTACTTTCAGATCTCGGCTATGATCGGCTTCCGTTGTTTGCAACACTAATCTTTCTGCGAGATTGTAAATATATGAAGATCCCCTTGAGGCTCCCGGAAAGGGAAATCAAGTATTCGAAAAGCTTGATGCTTATTGCAGAAAGGAGAGCTCGATAAGTGAATCTCATTAGCAATAGGAATGCAAGTTCTTATCACCTGTGTTAGAAGCTTGTGGTTGAGAGCTATATATCTCCGATAGGGGATTGAATGGGTCGGACCCAGTTGGGTCCAGGCAAGTCTTGGTCCAAGTCCCAGTTAGGATGCTAGCGCTAGACCCGGTTCTGAGTGGTACTGGTTCTACCATGAGCAAAATCATGATCCAAATATCCCACGACTTTTCCTGAGCTGTATACTATGGTGATGGGTGAGACCTAGAAAGTATTAGCTTATAGTAATAACCGTGGGTTTCTTTATTAATAACTTTGGTAGTTCACAGCTTTAACCGTATGCCATTCCTTTTTATTTAATTTGTGTAAGGCTTATGTCTCACTTTGCCCTAGTGTAGATCTACCACTGACTCCGTCATGCCCCACTTATTGCCAGGGGCATTGCGAAGCAAAGAAGAAATAATGATTCCATGCAGCAATGGCGATCTAGAAAAGAAAAGCATTTTCAGCAGTTTGGAAACACTGAGAGAGCCACACATATTTTGAAATAAAGAACCTTGGGTTGGTAAGTTCGTACTTGGCTCATGTTTGTGTCGTGTCGTTTGTTTCGTGTCAGAATCAGGTCACGACTAACACAAACTTTTGAGTCTATCTATATCAGGTTCTTATTACGTGTTCTACTTCTCACATATACGAACCCTATTTCTCAATTATATCGTCAAAAATATTAAACAGCAGAATCATATAAATGGCAGATAAATATCGGGTTTGTTTTATGCCTCTTTTGTCGCTTGTTTTATGCCTCTTTTGTCTTCAACTTGGGTGTTGTCCCTATCATGTGGAAACTTTTTCTTCTTTTCAGACCCTCCTTTATATCATAACAATAAAGATATTACTATCATAACGGTAGATGAAAATTGCAAGTTAATTTGGTTCATCGTTTACCTCTTGTCCTAGCTTCCTGGTCTTCTCATAAAAGATTCGAGGAAGAGCAAGAATTTACAACAGAGACATATAAGAAGGCATCTTACATGAAAAGCAATTATCAAAATTTGCACCTTCATTACATTAAATGTGCCTCTTTTGTGTGTACCTTTGCATGCATTATCAGCTAAAGCAACACTATTTTTGTCTAAGGTTGAACCAAGAAAATTTGCACCTTCATTACATTAAATGTGCCTCTTTTGTGTGTACCTTTGCATGCATTATCAGCTAAAGCAACACTATTTTTGTCTAAGGTTGAACCAAGAAAATTCGGGATGTTGGCGAATTGGCAACGTGAATACACAATGGAGGATATACTGACTCAGTTGAAAAAGGAAATGGCTGCTCCTCACAACCGGAAGCTCGTTCAGCCACCAGAAGGGACGTACTTCTAGTTCATGGTTTGATGTAGTGAACCGTTTTCCATCTTGATGAAGGCATAGTGCTGATTGTGTGATTAATTATGCTGTTTGCGAGAACTATCTTCTGTGTTGGTTCGAGTCGGAAGTCATTGATGATGCAGCTAGGCAGGAACTAGTCGACACTCGATGTCAATTTTTACTTCGGGAGTAAGTTCATGTTGGTTGCTTTATATTTGTAGGATATTTTTATTGAGAAAAATACCCGAAAAGTGATGTTATTTTGACCAAATATTTAGGGATGTCAATATGAGACAGGACTGAATGAAACAACAAGAAAACCAATCTAATAAGCCAGTGTTTGTGTCATATATACCAAGCAATAGGGTCATGTTTGGGTTCATTATACACACATGCATGTGCACATGTATATATATAGAGAGAGAGGTAGAGGTAAATGCTCAAACCTCATTCATGGTCAAATATGTTTAAATATTTTCGCTATTTGAGTATAATGATGAGATATAGAGATTTGAATTAAAAGTATCATTATACTTTTATACTTCACATTTAATGCACAAAGTTATTAAATATCTTTTTGCTTTATCACATCAATTGTTCACCTCAAACATTGAACAATTGAGATGACAAAATAGATTTGAATACGGATGATGTTTGAGTATTTATCACTATCCATCTCTCTCTCTCTCTCTCTCTCTCTCTCTCTCTATATATATATATATATATATATATATATATATATATATATATATATATATATATATATTCTCAAGAGACCTTATTGTTTCTAAACATAAATGCTTAAACCTTATTCATGCTCGAATATACTTTGTCATCTCAACCTTTTGATCTTTTGGATATATGGTTGAGGTGATAAAGTAAAAAACATGGTGTATTCAATATGAAGACCAAAAGTATAATAATATTTTTAATTCAAATCTCTACGGTTAATGATATCAATTAAATGGTAGAGATGTTGGGATTTGAGCATTTAATGTTATATATATATATGTGTGTGTGTGTGTGTGTGACAAGCATGAACATCAAATCAATTAGATAGATTATGTATCAAAACAATATACTAGTCTGTTTTAGCGATATATATAAATATAATGGTTTATTAGGAATAGCAAATTGGACAAATAATCCAGAGTGTCTGTTTCCGGATCAATTCTTTCTAGATTTTTAAACGCAAAATTAGATTAAATCAATCGACCGTAAAGTCTACATTTTTAAACTCAAAAAAGGAAAAAGAAACATATCTATTCTCCTTGACCGAGTGACTTTCAGCTAGCAATTTATCATAGATATGAATTAGTTTATGCCCAATCGATATTATTAATTTTGTTATGTGCATGCACATACATATGTGTACATATATACATACATATTTGTGTGTATTTGTGTGTTTGTGTTGAATGGGCTCAGCCACTATAGGAGACAGAGAGAGATTGAAAAATAAAACACATAATCTTAGTTATAGTGACTGACTGCATTCCACGTGAGCGCGCACACACGCACATGCAAGAGAGCTAAAAAGAGAGAAGGTTGGCAAGGGATTAATATTCAATAGCAAGATTGCAAAATGGAAACCAATTCATTCCCGTTTGGCGTTTTGTCATTTTGGGCATAGCCCTGTTTGGACCTGGCGTTTTCAACATGAATCGAATTGGATCAAGAACCGGTTGAAACCAGAATCAATGAAACCAGATCCAAAACCAAACTTGCAACAAAGGATCAGTCGGTTCGTTTCTGTTCCATCATCTTTTATAGAACCAAAACGGGAACTGGCCGTTCCATATTTTATTCTTTTTTTTATATTTCAAAATTTTTAATGGTGTTTCTTAATTCTAGGTGGTTTAAGCCTCAAACGAGAACCAATTCAGCCCCGGTTCAGTTTTAGTTCTTAATTTCACAAAAATTGAAACCAGTAATTTAAAACCATTGGTTTTGGTTTACCCGAAACCATATACAACTAATCATTTCTGGTTGTAGCAATAGGAACATTCTCTCCCCTCTCTCTAACCCATCTTGTCTGAGTTGGCTAGGAATATTCTCTCTCTCTCTCTCTCTCTCTCTCTCTCTCTCTCTCTCTCTCTCTCTCTCTCTCTCTCTCTCTCTCTCTCTCTCTCTCTCTCTCTTTCTCTCTCTCTCTCTCTCTCACACACACACACACACAAACAAAACTATCTGTGACTGCCTTAGCAGATATGTGTGCTTTAGCTGAGAGTTACATTACCATTCCCTGGGACTTGCGTACCTCAAATGGCGAACAAGGCTTCAGGTCAGGGCCGAACTCAGCCATGACAGTGTCCAAACTGCCTTTTAACCTGCTGCATGAAAGCCTCATCAAAGAGGACGGTGACTGAGAAACAGTAAGAACCGAGCTAGTTCAAGATGTTAACTGGCTTTCTTTTTTGGGTCACAACAGTGGCGACTCCCGCCTGCTGCAAGGGCGCCAGAGCTCCCTATCATGGAGCTACTGAACTCCATAAAAGACATGCAGTCAAGACCCAAATGAGCCCAGTCGGATCAGTTGAAGTCTATTACTTCTTACCAGTAAATGTATAATCAAACATCTATCACGACTTCCTTACAACAATGGTGGTAGTTCGTCACACCCTGACCAGCTTTATCTACAAAGAAGAGTGGTATAAGTTGGTTGCAAAGTGAGTGCATTGACCTAGCTGTTATACGTAAAAGCCACCATTGAAGTAGCTTCGTCTATTTTGTTCTTGGGGTTTCTTGTACGGATGAAAACCGTATCTTCGACCCAAAGATGACCTTACTACTAGAGCTCAATGCACACACACACACACACGCATATATATATTACATGTAATGATGTGGACGATGCGGGTCTGGATCCAGACTCGCTCGATACCACAATCAATACACCAATGCCCGATTTGGGCATTGCAGTACTTGGCTGGCCAAGGTGGTAACGGCCATTAAGGCCAGTTACCATCCTGGTCAAGCCCTATAAGAGGGCAAGGGGGTGGGCGGCCTGCTTTGGAGCAGCCTCGGGAGAAGATGCACAAGCCGAAAAACTTGAAAGAGTCAGCCAAAATCTAGTAAGAAAACCCATATTTTGTTTTTTGTAAGCCGTTTTACATTTTTAGTTACTAAAAATGACTTAGATCAAAGGGATTTTGTTTGATTCATGCTAAACCTTCGTAAACAAGCCTTAATAAGTGAAAATCGGTTCAAAACAAGTGTAGATTCATGAATTTTTTCTCAAATCCGAGTTACTATTTTCTATAATTTTTTTGGCGAAAACGCCATTGCAGGCGACTGGTAATGGGTTGGATTAGAGGAGGAGGGGCAGGTGGTCGGTCGGAGACCATTGCCAGCCTTAGACATCACCGAAAACTGGCGAAATCGACACTGAAAAACTAAGGGAACCGACCCCTTTTGGGTTGTGTGGGGTCTCTAGAGACTTGCAAGTCCCTCGGATGATCCGACTTTGGGCGTATAAAAGTTGTGTTTTTGGGCACTCTGCCATGAGAGTCGGCGTGGTTACCGTCGTGGACGAGGTTATCGAGATCACGTTAGGGAGAGTTGAACAACTCCCATGGCCTTTGGGGAAGACACAGTATGGGTTGTAATTATCATAACTAATGATGTGTGTATACATGTGTTTGAATGTGTGTGTATGAATTCGAGATAATGATTTAAAGAGAAAATTGTACTTTGTTATGAAATGATTATGAAATTATGCATGCTTTTAGTATGATTTTTGTTTAAATATATTTAACTTCCCTACTTAGTTATGTGTAAGAGCTCACCCTATTATTTTACAGTTCATCCTAAAGCTAACACTTCCAAGACACACAGAGCAGAATAAGAGTTGGATAGAGCTACATTCTTATTTTAGATGGTATGATAAGTGTTACATGATTTAGAAAAGCTTGTTATTCAGGGTTATTGTCAGGTGAGTCCTGCATCATTTTGGGCGTATTGTTTAGAACTTTGATATAAATATTGATTTCATTTAGATATTTATTGAGTTAAATTAAATCATTATTGTATTAACTATTCTCACCATCACGCCCGTGTGAGAAGCATTCACATGGCATTAGCTCGGGCCAGGTCATGGTCATGACCCGAGCTGGTGTGACATTATAAAATATATTTATACTCAATTATTATGATGCTCAATCATTTTAAAATGATAAACTCTATTGTATTTTACAGTAAAGCCTAATGATTAGGACCCTTGTCAGTGTCGCTTCGCTCTTGTTGGATGCTAGTTTCAGTAATCGAGTACAACCCATGGCAATCAAGTTCCTCACTAGTAGAAATACACCCCAATGGTGTGACATTGTGGGACCTTGCTATGTTTGAAGCAAATTTTTGTGATCTATAGCGACTCGCACCCAGAGCTTTAGCTCACTAATCTGGGGCTCTAATGCCAACTCGTTGGTGGCAAGTTCTATTGTGGGAGGTGCATGCATGTGTGTATGTTAGGCTTTGGCCTGTCACCATCTCGTGCGAGAAGCATCGATGTGGCATTTGCTCGGGCACATCGTGATCGTGACCCAAGCGAGTGTGACAATATAAAATATATTTTATACTCAATTATTATGGTACTCCATCATTTTAAAATAATAAACTCTACTGTATTTTACAGTAAAACCTAATGATTAGGACTCTTGTCGACGTCGCTTCGCTCTTGTTGGATGCTAGTTTGAGTAATCGAGTACAACCCATGGCAATCGAATTCCTCACTAGTGGAAATACACCCTCCACTGGTGTGACATTGTGGGACCTTGCGATGTTTGAAGCAATTTTCTGTGATCTATAGCGACTCGCATCCAGAGCTTTAGCTCACTAATCGGGGGCTCTGATGCCAACTCGTTCGTGGCAAGTTTTATTGTGGGAGGTGCATGCATATGTGTATATTAGGCTTTGGCCTGTCATTATAAAAAAGAAAAAGAAAAATATTTATTATGACTCTTGAATCATCAATATAACTATATAACCATTATCAAAGTGGTGCCACAATAAATTACACCACCATGACATTTGGATAAAACCATCGCAATAAACCCGCACTCAAGGTATTAGTCCAGGGCTCTCGACAGCAGCGGATCTACATTGAGCCGAGGTGGGGAGATTCATGGGCTATAATACATATTTCGCCTCACTCGAAACCATTCATGAGACTATTCGCCCCACCTCAAAAGAGTTTCTAGATCCGCCACTGGCTCTTGACAGACGTAGTGCAGAGCAAGCCAAGCTTGTGGAGCCTTGCCTGCTACTGTCTTCGGCCTCTCATTGTAACCAAAACAGGAACATCGGAATAAACCCCAAAACATTGCCAATAACTAAGAACTTGAAAATTATGACCTATAGTTCTAACCGGATTCTTTTTTAACCGATATTTGTTAAACGATCGTTAAAAATTGTTTCTTTACCGTATTTCCGGCAACCACAGACCCTTTCAACTATGCTAAAGCTCTTTCTCCGGGAGCTTAACATGTCTTGTTTCGTTTCGAGGTATTTGCAGCAATCAAGTGCTTAAAAATGTCAAACAAAAACAGTCTAAATCAGTACCGAGAGTGTTAGTTTAACGGCAGGGTACTCTACCGCCGTTGTTGCTGGTTGGGAGTTCGACTCCTAGGGGGTGCATATGTGTGTGTTAGGCTCTTGTAACCAAAACAAAAAAGTCTAAAACATGATATTTAGCCAAGATGGTTTTCGAGATCTTAATACGATACTGATTAAGCTCAATAGCTGGGACTAAAACTTCAAGTACATTGTTTATCGCTTATATTTGTTTCATGCAGCCCGTAATAGAAATAATGAGAAAGACATGCTCAAGGAGGAAAAAGTCCTGAACAAACTAAGGATGTACGTGTGCGTGTGTGTGAAGTTGGATATGTGTGATGTCTTATTCTACCACCTTCAACCACTGGTTTATAAAATGCTTTTAGTGCACAATCTTACACAAACATTTTTACCATTCCATCTTAGAGATCAACAGTATATCAAATGCAAAGTACAAAATTATAATAATTTTGCAGATTATTATATGAAATTGGATGTGTGTGATGTCTTATTCTCCATACTTACGTATAAGGTTGAATCTACTATGACATCCTGAACGAGCAGATTTTGCAGATCAACTATTACAGGAAGGTTTGACCTATAAGAGTCGAACCCGAGGCCGTCCATGTTACAACCTTTCCCACTACTCTAACTGGTCAATACATCTGCAGAAGAGAAGAGCGCCTTGAAATTCTTAGTGCCACACTGAAAATGGCGGCCGCCTTCCGCAAAGGGTGGCTTGGCCGGTGTTGGCACTGCCTTGGGATAATAAAACCACTGATTTGGTGGCTTTGCACACTATGTACTCTATAAATGCTACCACCCGAGCTATAATTTTTTCAAAAGTACTCATAATTTTATTTACTTATTTTGAGTTCCCCGTAAAGAGATAAGATCCACGTTCATTTGTATATTGAACCAACTTTGACCATCAGGTGCAGGCAAACTTCCCAATGCATTAAATCTCGGTACCAAGGATATATATATATATATATATATATATATATATATATATATATAGAGAGAGAGAGAGAGAGAGAGAGAGAGAGAGAGAGAGAGAGAGAAGCTGCAACTATACACTCGTTTCCACCTTTACGAGAATTAAAGTATTTTTATTCTACAATGATTACACCACGAATCACTAGCTTTGACGAGAAAAATATTTGAAATCATAATGGAGAAAAATTTAAATAAACATGATGATAAGCACAAAACCTCTCAACGAAAAGGGTTTTAGCATAATGGAAAGTCCCCAGATACTCGAGTTCGACTCTTGGCCATCACTACGGTCAATCCAAGCTCTAGTATAAGCCCTAGGATCCAGAATCCACAGTTCTACGGAAGATCGTTCTAGTCCCTCGACGCTATTGCTCAAAAAGCGATCAATCACTTAATCTCAAGGGTGGCCTGTGAGAAAGGCTAATAATGGGTGTTTGGTTACGAGGCTAAACCTAAAGAACTGTCAGTCCAAACCCAGTTCCATTGGTGGGCCTAGTAAGCAACTGAAAACTTGATCATACGACCCCACTTTTTTCTTTTATGCGTAATGAGACAGGTTCGATTACAAAACTTGGATCTAAGCCAGTTCCAATTCCGTAGATCCAAGTCTCATAATCAAATAACCCCTAAGGAAACTGTCATAGGCCTCTCCATTTTAAACTCATCATATTATCAATTCGATTGTCTCAAACTTTTTAGATACTTACACGATTATCATCTTTTAGGCCACAAATTTTTAGAAAACACCAATGCTACCCAATATTGTATTTTTACAATTTTTACTTTATGACTCATGTTGTGTTGAGCCACCATCGCTTAATCCGGATATTTATATAAATCAAGTTTTAGGTTATAATTTTCCCATCTTTAGTGATTTCATCGAGGCACCAGGTATCTGGCCTTGGCTTAGTTAGATCCGCCATTGGGTCTTGCGAGTTAACAAGAAACTTTATGACTCATCTTGTGTTGAGCCACCATCGCTTAATCCGGATTTTTATATAAATCAAGTTTTAGGTTATAATTTTCCCATCTTTAGTGATTTCATCGAGGCACCAGGTATCTGGCCTTGGCTTAGTTAGATCCGCCATTGGGTCTTGCGAGTTAACAAGAAACTTTAACTACTGGAGTCTCACCTTGCGTAAATGTAGATCCACCATTTGGGTCCAATTGCGAGCTAATGAGAAACTTGAACTATGGAGTGCATCTTAGGACAATGTATTTGGTCATGTCCACGTACTCAATGAAGGCCATGAAATGTCTGATAATAAAATATTTATTATATGAAAGAAAAACAACTTTCACCGCTCATTTAAAGTATAATTTTGTTCTATTGTGGGCCAACTTTGTTAATATTGAAGCTTTGGGGGGGGTGTTTGATCAAGGTGGTTGGTGGACTGCGCGGCTCTTTGGAAGCAGGCACCCCACACACGGTGGGTCCTTTCTTTAAAAATTATTCTTTTCGTAAGTGGGTATTTTTTATTAGATAATAAATAACCGTTATCCCATGTGTTGCTTATATATAAGTCCAAGGAAAGCAACTGTGAATTATTCGGGTATTGGGTGAATGATAAGATGTTGAAGAATGTAATTGAGAGATTTAAGTGGCCGACATGCTAAGCGTTATCCCATGGGTTTATAAATATTCTTTATTGCAAATGTCCATGCCAAACTTAAGATTTTATCATATGTCATGTCACACCAATTTTTCTCTAATAAACATATTAAAAATTTTAAATTCCTATCATAAAAATAATATATAAATACATGCATGCACATATATATGTATACACATAATGCATGTGGACATAGTTATAGATATAGATGTATAAGCACAGACATATATATATATATATATATATATATATATATATATATATGAGAGAGAGAGAGAGAGAGAGAGAGAGAGAGAGAGAGAGAAAAGGAAGAAAGAGCATAGTTCATATTTAAAGATCTAAACCATTCTATTATTGAGATTATCAGTTGAGATTTTTAAGCAAAAAAACAAAATAGTATCAAGTGCATTTAATACACCTGCAAAATATAGTAATATTTTTACTTTGTTAATTCAAATCTTAATCACTATCTCGATTAAGGATCCTTAGTTATAAATAGGTAGGCCCATTTACCTTGCTCTCTCTCTTTCTATATATATATATATATATATATGTGTGTGTGTGTGTGTGTGTGTGTACATAGACATGTGTTTGTGATTAGACGCTAGGCCCCCGTGGTTGAGATCCTCGTGCTCGGAGCTGCTTAAAAGCAATGAGCAGCATTGGCCACGCTAAATCCCGGGTACCTTTTGTCCGCTCAATGAACAGACATGAAACATTTGGTGAAATTGCCCATAATTAAGTTCATGTCCCTTTTTACCTTCTTCCACACTAACATGCATCTGGCAAAATTCACCCTTTTTTTCACCTTCTTTTAACACGAACAAGCATCTGGTAAAAATCCCCCCATGAATATTTTATTATTTTAACACGAACAACCATGACCGACTTTAGACTGGTTTACTAAAATCCGAAGGCAGCGAAGAATCAGAATTGGTCATGGAAGTGACAAGCAAGTTGGAAGCCCCTTCGCTGCACCGAATGGCTCTTCATCATGTGCATCGCCCTATAGAATATTATTTCTTTACAAAAGATGGTCTTTGTTTATTTGACTGCCCTTTATATGTTTGCATTATTACACCATTAGACTAAACCTTAGGCAATGCTTTAACAGTTTTTTTTTTCTTTCTTTTTTATAACAGGAAGGCTGAAGCCAGATGCACACCCCCGGTGTGGAACTCATGACCTCCAACATGTGAGTCGACCGCTCTTTTCACACGTCAATATGTATTAATCAACTAAATTAGAATGCATTATTGTTGGTGGATGAACCTAGCCATCTAAACAAGCTGTTAAACATGTTAAACAAATCAAAGGAATATTATTTGCTTGACTAGGGATCAATTCATCAGTCGAAGGTCTGGAGTTCAATACTCGGGGTGTGCATCTGGCTTCCGCCTCTTCATTGTGAGAAAAAAGGGTGCTACAATCAAATACTCATCTAATTTTTGAGCATTAATATTACTTAAACATTAAGGAAAATGAAGTTCTAATTAAGAGCACAAATGAGTTTATGCACGGTTTACTGTGAAAAAAATTCGGTGGGCGGAGGGCGCCGTCGTCCTTTTCTGCGTGACAGAAAATTTAATGAGCGAAGCCAATAAACCCCTTTAGCTGGCTGCAGATGATGGCGGTTCTCTCGCTCTCCCTCGCAGAGATAAACATGGTGCCCATGCTCCTTCCTTCTTCTTGTTTTTTTCCTGCTGAATAGTGTTAAACAAGGAAGGGTATTCTGAATCAAAGCATACTGATTAGAAAGCGGGCAAAAGAGAGAATTTCGAAAGGAAGATGAAGATCCTATGCGATGTCTGCAACAGGGAGGCGGCCTCTTTGTTCTGCTGTGCGGATGAGGCCGTTCTCTGTGAAGCCTGCGACCAGCGCGTTCACCACGCCAACAAGCTGGCGGGAAAGCACCAACGCTTCTCTCTCCACCAGTCATACTCTTCCATGCAATCCCCTCTCTGTGATATCTGCAAGGTTCTCTCTCTCTCTCAAAAGGAGGAGAACTATGGTGATTCACCATAATTTGGTTTCCACTAAAAAATGGTTCCCCGTCCTTTTTCTCTAGTCATGATTGATTGCTAAAATCTTTCACTGTTTTGAAGAACACCCACTAATATTTATCCCTTTTTTAGCTTGTCTCTCTCTCTCTCTCTCTGAACCAGAGAAAAGAGAAAGATGGTAAGCTACCAAAATTTGGTCTGCAGTCCGATTTTTGCAGTCATGATTGATTGCTGAATTTCACAGTTTTGAAAGACACTCACTAATGTTTTCCCTAATTTAGCTTTTTGAATTCATTGCCTGATTGAAAAGAGATGTAGAGAAAGACATAGCGAGTCTTCGCTTCTCGTTCTGAACTTAGTTTTTGCAGTTTCCAGAAAAGTTCGTATTTTTCATTGTATCTCGAGTCATTCATATGAGACAAATAATGATTTTTAGTTGTATGGCAATCTTAGTATGATTTTAGTGATGTTTTTTCGTTTACTTTCTTGCTCCTCATTTATCTTCCTCAACATCTGTAGGAGAAGCGTGGCTTCCTTTTCTGTCAAGAGGATCGAGCAATTCTCTGCCGAGATTGTGATATCCCTATTCACACTGCCAACGATTTGACTGCTAAACATAATAGATTCTTCCTGACTGGTATCAAGCTCGTGGCTCCATCTCTCGCCGAGCAGCCTGTTGTTGAATCCGCCATTAAGTCTGTTGGGCCGGTAGTCCAGCCCGCGGAAGGCTCTCCGGTGGCTGTGGTGCCGGATAATGGCAATGAACAGAGTCAAATTGGTGGCACGACCAGCATTTCTGACTATTTGATTAAGGCCATACCTGGTTGGCACGTTGAGGAATTGCTCGACAACGTGGGGAGTGGATTCACAGATCTCCTTGATTTTTCTTCAGTCAACGGATTGTTTAAGGTTCGTAGCTTCTCTCCATTTTTTTTAAATCATAGAATTCAATTTCCTTAAACCGCAGTTTCTGATCATGTTTAATGACAAAATGATTGATGGTTTTGATAAATAGTTTGATCGAGTGATACAAATTATACTTAATTTGAACCAACAGGTATTAGATCTTAGTTGCATACTTGAGTTATTGTTTTCTCGAACTGGTGGTGTCTGCTGCCACCATGATCAAATGCTTGATTTGGTAAACTGAACAGCTTACAGAGATTGAGCATAACCTTTTACATGATAATGATAGCTTCTATCTTTGATATTCTAGAAATGATTTCATAATGATGCCAGATTAGAGTAGGTTGGTCCTCTCTGTGCTTGATTAGGCAAAAGAATCTGTTTCACTCTTTTTTAATAGAATGCTGTGTATGATCTATCTTCAAAGAAAACCCAAGGAGGGTTCGTTCAGTTTTATGGGCTTTCGATTCCATGTTTCTGAACGTTGTTCACTTGCATTAGTTGGATCATGGTAGATTTCATTCCCGCATTCTGTAGCATTTCACTCATATCCTCATCAGTATGACAGATTATAGCTGTGCAAATAGTTCTAATTTTCTAATTTATCATATATCATGCTTGCTTCTGATTTTGATTCATGCGAATTTTCTTTGGCTTGAGTGGTGTGTTCTCTTCTGCGATGCAGGCTGATGAGATGCTGCAATATATGGAGCCAAATTTTGGAGGTGATTTTGGATATGGTGGTTCTGTCCTACGCACCCAAGTTTTCCAGGTTCCAAATATTCCCGTTCCGTCGCAGAATTTCAATGCAGATATGCATGGATTCAAGCGGTTGATGAACATGAAATCAGCACACGATCAGAGGGATGTGAGTCATTTGAAAGCTCATAGGATGTATACAGATGATGCATTTACTGTTCCTCAGATTGGTCCATCCCATAAGAGAGCAAGATGGGGTTGATTTCTTTTCAACTCCTCTCCTCTTGGAGGGACTGCATGTCTGCAAGTAGGGTTGGCATACTAGCTCCTGGGTTGTACTCTCTCTCTCTCTCTCTCTCTCTCTCTCTCTCTCTCTCTCTCTCTCTCTCTCTCTCTCTCTCTCTCTCTCTCTCTCTCTCTCTCTCTCTCGTTTTGTTAAGCGGGGGGCTGTTGTAAATATAGATGCTTTTGCTACTGTTTGGAATTTTAAGGCCTTTTGGATCATTGTTGTATCAAAATCATGCCTATCTGAGGAAAGAATTTGTTAAGCAATGGTTGGGGCAAACTTGTGTTGCTCTAGGATCTTTAAGAATTAATAAACGTTTTCATCAGAAATCTGATTGTGGGCATCTGCCCGTTCAATTAATACGTGACTGAAACTTGAATATTTGTTTCGTTAATGCAAGATGGCATCCACATTCCCTTTTCCCTTAATTTATGAAGAGTTTTGTGTAGAAAAAAGGATCCATTTAAGGAGTATTTACTTTGACTCGGGGCAGGTTCCAGTTATGGTTTCGAAACCAGTAAAATTATTTTAAAAACTTAATGATTAAAGGAAATTTTCAAAAAATATCAGTACCCATGATTTGGAATTGCCGGTTTTGGTTTAAATTTTATAAAAGGTGAAATCGAAACCAAACTAATAGTCTTTGATTTTGGGTTCGGTTTCGGTTCCTATTTTACATGGATCCTTTTCTAGATCAGCTTGCACCTTTTCCCTTTCAAGGATGAATTTGTCAAGTTATTCTCCAACATTAGCATTGAAGTTAATGGCAGATGACTATGATCCTTAGTCAGGATCATGGGTCTCCCGAACAGGTTCAGGTAGGGCCTGACTGGTTCAATACATCAGTTCGGTTTCGAGCAAAATAACCAAGTTTCGAACATGTCTACCTCCTATGAAGGGAATCATGTCCAATTCAAGTCGAATCTTAATATCTTATGTTAAGAAACTTTTCATTTCAGCAGTGTGACTTTAAACAAAATAATATGAGCTCAAAGTCGAGGTGAACCCTGCATGTTCATGCCAAACATGACTGAACTTGTGATAAGCTAAATAGCGAGAAGCTCAAAGATCGATTGACATGATTAATGGCAGAGATATAAATTAAAAGAACCATTTTATTTTTGTACTTTTCATTTAATGTATTATGTTTATTAAATACTTTGTGTTTTTATCGTTTCAATCATAATTCATTTGGTTATAACACAGACTTGCATTTGTCAGGGTTTATGTCGTGTCGTTCTGTGTTCTTGTCAAAACCAACTTAACCGTGTCTTTCATGTTTCTTCAGGTCATGGGCATGAAGGCGGAGATTTCGGGTCGTGTTCGTGCCACTGGGAACAGCTTTCTCTCGCATCCTGTTTGTCCGTACGTGTTCAGTATCAACATAAGTCGATTTGAAAGGGCTCAATTTTAACGTCGCCTTTAGGCTGACAGGAACACCGAAAGGCGAATCGTGTTCGTGTCGACCACGAGAAACAGAAAACGACCAGAAAGGATACCGTGTGTAAAAGAATGTTAGCCCGATTCCAGTGAGAGAGAGAGAGAGAGAGAGACCACTAAAACAAATTCAGGAGGGAGATCATCCTCGGCTATGGCGGAGGGAATCTGCAGGGCGGCAATGGCGAACCACACAGGCCACGGTTTCCTGCGAACCCTCTTGCCGGGAAGCTCCCGCTGTGCGCCGGGATCCTCCCACTTAGGCGGTTTTCCGACACGTCGAACTCTCTCAGCAGCCGCAAAGAGAAAGTAATGATATTGTTTTGAAAGTGGGGATAAGGGAAATGATGGCCTGTGATGAACCGAAGAAGGCGTGAGAAACTTTTTGCCTGGCTTTCGAAGGCAGCCAGTTTCCACACTTGTGACTTTCTCAGTGCCATTTTAAAAGGTTCGGCAGTGGAGTCAAGATAAAGAGTCGAACTAAGATCGTGTCGTTTTGAAGGTTGAGTGCGTTGTGGCAGTGGTCCACTCGCCTGGAGAACCATTAATTGGATTTAAGAATATAAACTCGAGTTGTTTCTTAATAAGGTTCCTCGAAGTTTACCAACCTATTGGCTGAGCTTCATATAAGAAAACTTTGGCGATTTGGAGAGTGGTGGGCTTTTGGACTTTAAAACCTCACGGAGATATAGGGATTTGTTTGGATAAATTCTCAAGCAGTCACCGGAGGATGAAAATACTGAATCAGGAAAGGTTTGGACCACGTAGGCTTTTTTGGTACAGTGCACGGTAATTTTGGCGGTTTTCATCATGCACTTTTTGTCCTCGAGGCTCTTCACTGTCGAGGTATCCTTTTCATTCTTCGGTTATTGTGGATGCTAAGAATTTACTCCGGGAACCAACTCCGATTCTTCAAAGTACGACACTAATGGCTTGTTTGTTTATGTCCTTGTGTGCAGGAACTGGGATTCCCACATCAGAAGGTCGGAAATCTACATAGAGGATTTGAAGGATTGAAAATATAAATTTAGAATATGAAGTGAAACCCGAAAATGGGAGCTTGGGTTGGAAGGTAACTTGATTATTTTCCCCGTACTTTGACACCTTTGTGTGCCTTTTGTTGCTGTCGAATAGAAAAGTAACTTTTTGCTATATTTGAACCAAACTAACAAAAAGATTTTGTGAAAAACAAAATGGTAGGGCAAAATCCCACGTTGATATACACATTTTATAAATCTTGCTGATTAGAAAGACGATAAAATCATCTTTAAGAGATAAGAAGCGTCTTCTGAAGAATAAACTTTAAAAGGTGCAGAAAAGACGGTTAGAAAATACTAATAACGTCTGGGAGGCCCTCCTCCATCTCACATTCTCCTATAAAAGCGCCGTTTTTTTGTCACCACGCTACAGACGATTCATATCATTCCGATAGAAAGCATTGATTACCTTTGTTTGAATTCAAATTCTCGGGTAGCGATCCTTTAGTGCGATGCCAAAACCCCAAGAGCAAAGTACCTTTTACTTTTTAGCTTAAATCTAGTTGCTTGTTCCCCTCATAGACGTGCTTTCTCTTTGCCACCATGACTACGTCACATGGACACGAGTGGCATAAAGATTGTGCCTTGTGGAAAAGTAATGCACGAGGATGAGGGCACAATGCTTACTACTATTGGTTTTATGATTGACACTGAAAATTATTTTGAGAAAATTGTGACAAGGCTCACAAGAATAGTTCAGGAGTTTGATCACCAAGAGGTATTGAGGTGTTTCTAGCTAGAATGATTCTGCTGAATCCTGCTTGCCAATATTGAAATTTGATAAGATAAAGGCATACCAAGATGGTGATTAAGAGTTCATAGTTTGCTTTGATATAGCTGACTCCACTTAGTATGGGAAAAACTTGGTTGTTTATGCTCTGGCTCGATTCTTGGTGAAACCAAGGCATTGCCTGATATATTAATATATTTCATGTCAAGAGAGAGATTACCGATCGAGTCGACTTTGTGTTGGACCAATACGGTTTGCCATGCCACAGTCCATTTTATACACGCAATATACAAAACCCAATGTCTTTACAGTAGCATGACGATCGGTCGGCACAAACCCAAGGACTACTAAGTTGAAGGTCCTGCGTTTGATACCTAAATGGTTGCAGAGTAAGCTCTCTAACGGGTGAGGAAGACTCGGACAGATTGCCGGTATGGGTAGCCGGATCTGTTACGGGTGTGCCTGCCTCCAGCGACTGATGATGTCGGTGCATTCAAACGCGGGCTACCCACAACGTGCGTACACTAAGATCATGGCAGAACAACGATGGATATTGAAATCCCATTACGGATGTCATACGGCACATTTAATCAAAGCCAAATTCAATTAAGGTCTGCCTCTGCGAACTGAGTCAGACCCAAAGTAAGTCCTCTCTGACAGTTCATTAGGCAAATGACGAGGACCAATTAAAAGACCAGTTATATCTTTTCCTTGCTTCGCCTGCTCCCAACTAAATTCTAGGGGTTCATTCTCTCAAAAGTACTGTTGATAGAGTGCAATTATTGGACCTTATTCTAATCTGTATGCCCAAAATGTCTCCCAACTAATCTGTTTACCTACACTATAGGCAGTCAGGCAGGTTGCTACTACCACGGGGTGCCCACAGGGCGGTAGTAGGTTTGAACTTGTTTACAGTTGCCCACCACGCGTATCTTGATTCCGAAAAAGTCCCTCCAGATGCAAGCTTGAAATCTTAGTTTTTATTTTCTTGACGTAAAGCCCGAGTTCTCAGTTCAATATTATTTCAAATACAAGCCAACATGTTGGTACAAGGTCGATCAAGTTTTTGTGGTTGCGGATCTGGATCTGGATCTGGATCTGGATCTGGATCTGGATCTGGATCTGGACTCCTGGATCAAATTTGAATTCTGGATCAAGTTGAGCCGGATCTGGATCAATCAAGTTTTGTAATTGAGGTCAAGACTAGTGATATGTTTCATATTTTTATTGAGATTTATTAATAACTCAACATAGACGGCATGTATAGCTCAATTTCAGGAATTATTTCAGGTCAAGCTGGTCACATCACCACTTTAACCTTGGCTATCCACAAGGTAACTATTCAGGATAACAGTTTCAAGTGTAACAGAGCACAAGAGAGGAACACTTTCGGAGCACATTCATCATTGCTTTCACTTATCGGTAAACTACAAGCTTCCAGGGTAAGCTTCAGCCAAGCTTCGGCGAAGCCAACTTTCTCCATAGAGTCAGTGCACTCCGCCAGCCTAATGAGCTCACCTTTCGAGCCATAAATTTTTTACAGAGAAAAATACTTTCAATTTCAAGCTTGAAAACGCCATTTCTACTATCATTTTCTCTATCATAGATGTAATAGGAAAATTTATGGTTATAAATGGTAGTAATACATTAACATGATATGTAATGGCTTCTACACAATGTCAAGGCTGTAAAATATAGTACAGTATCATAGCGAGAAAATTTGTCCGCTATACTTCATAGCGTTTTTTATGCTGCCTATTTGCTCCTTAGAGGTTTTGCCGTTTATATCTTCATGATTCATACTTACTCATGATGCTTTCTTCTCCATTAGGTGCTACATTTATCGCTTCTGCTTTGCTAATAACTTTCCTCTCTATCACACCCGTAAAGATGAGATCACCTGGTACAAACCTTATGAGAACTCAATTCGTAGTAGTTACAATTATACACCGTTTATGTTGGAGACTATAGCATCACAAATATAGGCAATACATTGAAATTTAAAGAGCATGTAGCAGCTAGATTCTTTGTTCTATAATTTTTGATGAAGTTAGAAAAGTTGGTGATCTTCAAAGCTTAGCAGCATCAGGCAAAATTTGAATCGGGTTCTAACTAATAACTTTTTATCAATTTGGGATCATCACCACACCTGGTGGTTAGTTTCTCGTAATAAAATCTTCTAGATTCATGGACAATCGAGGGCGTTCTAATGGTCCGATCGCCTAAAGTCGGCCATACGACCAAGAGTCATATCCTCCCACATTCCCTTTATAAACTGTCATTGTTGTAGATTTATGCTAAACCACCGTCGAAGGATCGACCCATTTGAAGCATCCCTACCATCTTTATCCTCACAGAGTCGGTCCTACAACTTCGAGTTGAAGTCTTTGCCCATTTGAGAGTTGGTGCCATAATTTTCCCTTTTTCTTAGAAATTTTGTTCAGTGAAGATCAGCTTACTGTCCATTCAATAATTGACACCAATAATCTTTCATTGGGTTGATAGCACCGTCAGAGAGTTTGCTATAGTGCAAATCCTTAAATTTATTACGCTGAACCAAGGATCTCGATTATAAATAGTGTATCCTCGATGGACCGATCTACAATGGCTCAGTATGTGATTTCCACCATGTGACTTTTGCATTCTTCATATACAGGCAGTTCTTTGAGTCCCAAGTGTGTAATAAGGTAATCATCCATTAGTTTAAAGGTGTAGGATAACTCTGATTATATAAGTCCGATAACAATAGTTATTAAATGGTTCTACATGAACGTTGATCATTAGTTTTTCAGCTAGTGGCTCCTAACTGATTATATGGTGCCATCTAATGGAAACTCATTATTCATGCCGGAGTAGTACAAGTAATTCGATGCACAGGCTTATATGTTACGTTAAAAACAATAACTGATTATGTTGAAACCAAATTATTAAATCATTGGGTGTTACAACAACCTACTTATCCGTAATAGCCATAACGGTGACATTTTCTCGATGAGTTCTTTGAATCTCTCCTATGCTTCATAGACTCTACCTATAATGTCTCAAACAACCACCAATGATGTCTCTAAATTCATTTAGTAGTCTTCCCAAATGGAAAGTGACACTAAGAAATTTATTAGCTACAAGCCTCACCAAGTGATAGACCCTTCTGTGGTGCATGAGGAATTTGTTTACAACTCTCAAATTTCTCCAAAACTCGTGCTTTGAGGTTTAAAGGAATCCTTGATACCTATAGACCGATAGCAATTTCTATGAATCTATATGCTTGAAAGTGTCGCACTATCTACAGCTTAAATTAAATGATTTGCAAGAGCAAAAGAGGTATCCTCTAGAGAAAAAGTAGATATCCCTTCATTAGGCAAAAAAGTGAACTTCACGACAGAGCGAGTCCTGATCATCCGACGATGGTAAGTTTGATTAAAGAAGAGGTGATTACTGCATATTGATGGCATACAAATGCTCAGATGTATTCAACCTAGTGATTTACATTGTTCTACAACTTAATTTCGATTTAATGGAGTTTATTTAGTAAGTTTGGACTGAGAGTTGGACTTAATTCGCATCATTAATGCTCCTTCATAATTTACAGAGCCTGTACACTATTTCTGGATCTCGTGAGCCAAATAGATCGAATAATCTCAGGACTTGTCTCGCTCGGCCAGTTATGTTTTAAAGATATGAAAGATAAAAGAGTATCTCTACAACTTTAATGAAGAACGTAAAAATCCTGAAAAATTTAAACAACAAAACATATTAGTATGCAATGTACAGACAGTAGGAGTCGAACTGGGAATTAATAATAAGCAGTAACGAGATGATATATAACTACAAAATTAGATGGCTAAATGAGGCCATTCTTAGTATCTGCCAAAACTCGACAGATTTTGAAGTCCAATAACGCACATGACGTGCCATTCAAGTTCAAACTATGATGAATGTAAAGTCGATTTCTTAGAGCTGGGATTATTTCCGGATTCAAAATAGTCTCAATTTTCCTACCACCATCGCCATTCTTACCATTATCCAAACTAACAATTTTCCATTTTGGATCCACTCACCATGACTATTCCTTGAAGAAAAATTATATTTCAAATCCTTTATAAAAGGGAGCCCAGCAGATGGAATGTAACCTAGCAGGCTTTAGAAAACGACAAGTATTTACATGGATTCAGGGATTGTAATCTTCCTCAGTTCATTCTGAATTACTTCTAAATTGAACTTTTCCATTCAATGTTACTAAATATGAACTCATGAGCTCTCATCATCTTCTGTCTTCCTTCTTCATTTCGGCAATATGTAATTTGTCCCACTTAATTTCAATTCTCGCAAGTATTCCTAATAGACATGAGCCATCAAATCTAATGCATAATAAAGTTTCTATCTGAAATTACATATGATTCTAACAGATATTCCATCCTTAGAACATATATTTTCCTTTAATCCAATTAAATAATTGGTTCACGACATATGTTACTCATTTTTCAATCAATTTAGATCCTCCTTGAATGTCCCTTTTCCAAGTGAGATCTTCAGATTGTCGTAGATCATCCAGATTAATATCGCATAATGAATCAAGTATTCCTACTATGATAGCCATACAAGTATCAGACGCCAGCCGAATTAAATAGATATTCACATTAAGATACAATGATTTAATGAATTACATGAGAACGTTGATTACATTTTCCGAGCAAATAGAATCCAGTCTAATGCATACATTGAGAATTGGAATATACAAATCAGAATACAACTGTCCTACATGTAGAAAATCTAGAATTTTAGAAAAACTGTAAATACGAAGATGCATTGATGAAGTAAGACTCATCTTGACTCCCTTTGTGACCAAGTTCCGGCTCAGCTTTTATCACAGATAAAGCTCTTATTTTACATCCCTTTTCTTTCCTTTCTTCATCAGTTTCCGTACGGCTCTTGTTCGACTCCTCAGACTTTTTATTTTACTATTACAAAATCAACGTGACACTTAGGTTCTATTAATCTCATTGCTATTCAAGATCAAGGAACTGGATGTTACAGAATCAAGAATCAGTTCTTCAAGAACATTTCTCTCTTCCCGTGTAAATATTTTCACAGCACTAGGGCATTTGTATTTGCCGCGTACAGTAGCTTTGTGATTTGTCCTGGAATGTTGACTGATTTTTCTCTTCTCGTAGTTTCAACTTTCTTTGAATCCTCTCAATCAGAATCTTTAATCCCATTGTTGAAATACTCTTTTTCATTTTCTTCTCACGAGTAAGAAACACTCGCTTATCGGGTCACCAAAACACCTGCGATTTTACATTTTACTACTTCAAATTACGTATTTTATAACGTATATAATAAAAATGATGAATGATGTGCTAATAGTAATCGCCTTATTGTTATTAAGTATATAACTACATATCCAAACATGCCACACGGCCAGGGGTGGTCGTTGATTGCGTTATCTGGACCACAAAAGAAAACAATACTTCGATCTTTCATGGTGACCCGAAACCCAATTAGTTAAGAAGCCCTAATTAATTATTATTTAATGATTCCGTTAATTACCCCTCTTAAAGAAAAGCTGTCACATGAGAGAGGGGCAGAAAAAGCAGAAGACAAGGCATGTGCAGCTCGTCGGGGTCGCGGTGGCTTTGACCGTCCGCACCCCGTTGACTGCTCGCTTCCGCGTATCCACCTAAATACCCATATTGCCCTTCACACCTTTACCTGATAGATGCCATTCTTGACATGTCTGTGGATAAATGTCAAGTGAAACGAGGGTTGTTTAGTAAGAAGTGGCTCTTCTACCGCAGTCATTCCAGCTCGAGCAAGTTTAGGCGGGCGGTCTTAAAACTTCAAACTTCAAACTCTACACGCCGTGGGACCCATTTTCCACGTCAGCTTTGTTGCCACGTCACCCTTGGCCGCCTGTCGACGGAGTGTGCGGTAACTCGTGCGCGCAAATTAGAGACCGGTAGCATGAGGGGGACGCTCATTTATCAGTAATCAGGTGCGGAGCATACGGTTGATAATAGGCCACTGAGGAATCGAACGGTGGAAACGTACGGATTATTTTTATTATGTAAGCAAGGAAACCATGGAGCAAAGACTCGCTCTACATCCGCTTGATTCCGATACTTTAGGGAGAGCAGAGGCAGCCACCGTTTGCTGCAACATCTCTCTCGATCTCTGGCGGGCGGTGTCATTTATTCCTTTCTTTTCTGCAAGAGGGGGAGAGGTTGGCCATGTGAGACGGGCGTCATCTGGAAGCAACCTTTGACGAGAAAGAGGGGGAGAGAGGATCCATGGCGGCTTCTTCTTCAAGGGCGAGGAGTAGCTCTCCATTCGGATCCAGGAGGCCTTCCTATTCTTCTTTCTCCTCGTCGTCTTCGTCGTCGTCGCTCATGAACGGGAGGCTTATTCCGCGCTCGTGTGCGTCGTCAGCTTCGTCGCACTTCTTCGGAGGCAGATCCGTAACGCCTAGCCGCGGGAGAAGCGCGCGCCCGCCAACGCCGCCGCCAGTTGGGTTCGTTCCGGCATCGGATGCACTTGTCACAGAGCCATTGGATTCCGGGAAGACGGGCGATAGCATATCGGTGACGGTGAGGTTTCGGCCTCTGAGGTGAGGGATCGGCTCGGGTTTGGGTAGATCGGAGGGTTTTATGAGGGTGCTTTTGAAATCCTATGGTGCGATTGCTTCCTGTGTGCAGTGAGAGGGAGATTCAGCGTGGAGACGAGGTAGCTTGGTACGCGGATGGGGATAAGATCGTGCGAAACGAGTATAATCCGGCGACGGCGTATGCTTTTGGTACTTCCTCTTTATCACATATCTTTTGCAGAATCGGAATAAGATTGATGATTTCCTGCGTTTCGCGGTGCTGAATTCCAGTAATCCATGAGAACTGGAAAAGGAAAAATTATGAATTGCCGTCTCCTGCCTGCATTTGGCCGCGAACGATGTCTTCATGGATTACGATAATCCTTCTTGCATATTCTTTTGTTCACCTATGGAACCCTTACATAGGGCGCGTTTCATCCAATAGCCATGTCATCCCCGAACGGAAAGATGGAAAATTTTAGAATTTTATTGCATTTAATCGCATCTGCTGAATGCTGAAGTGCAGACGTGCTGTATGACGTGGATAGAAGTATTAGACGCGTTGAACTGGTAAATATGGACGAATCATCTACTTGACACCCAAAATCGTTAGATAATTATGAGGTGTAGAGTTATGTCCGGAATGTGGATGACAGAAATATTTGCAAAATTTGAAGCTTTTGTGAGATTCAGTAGCTATTTAGTGATTTCTTTTGGGTTATTTTGTAAGATGTGTGTTTTATGTCTTTAATTGAGCTGGGGAAACTAGATCTTTTTGGGAAAGGATGAATGAAAGCATATCATCTATTGAGGATCGTTATTGATTGGGATGTCAGTTGTCTGTTGTTTTTTTGACATTGTTTCATATCATATTGGATGTTCTTAGCCCCCCTAAGGCTTGTCCTATAAAAGTTTTTCTCATACCATTTGCAGATTCCACATTCATATATTTTATCAGTCAGGTGGAAAGAAATGCCAATTAGTTTCTCCGAGAATGCATAGCATATTTAGGATAAATGCTAAGCCAAAATATGGAATTGCGATGATTAGTTTTCCGAAATGCTGTTTTGGTATACAACTCCTTAATTTGACATTTAAGAAGATCATGCTACTCTTGGAGATTAGAGTTTTCTTTTTCATTTCGGATGCATCTGAAGCTCCATATTAGATGTAACATGTTTACCTTGTCGTTTCAGATAGAGTATTCGGACCTTACACACATTCTAAAGAGGTATATGATGTTTCTGCCCGGCCTGTGGTTAAGGCTGCTATGGAAGGTGTTAATGGTATGTATTTTATTTCTCAAGTAGGATTTCCACATTCCTGAGGTTTGGTATCACACTAACTCTGAGCTTCGTGGAATTCTAGG
The DNA here is from genome assembly GCA_036023115.1 of Brasenia schreberi. Taxonomy (NCBI): domain Eukaryota; kingdom Viridiplantae; phylum Streptophyta; class Magnoliopsida; order Nymphaeales; family Cabombaceae; genus Brasenia; species Brasenia schreberi. The sequence continues at coordinate 21,242,804 of JAYKKT010000070.1, forward strand.
GACTGTGTTTGCATATGGTGTTACAAGTAGTGGAAAGACACACACAATGCATGTAAGTTCTACAATTGCTACCCCAGTGTGGCGTTATTTTTCTTATTTCTTTCCCTCTTTTTTCTTCAATGAATCTGTGAAGTGGAAGCCCATGATAAATTCTCAACATAGTTTTCTTTCTTCAAGGATTGTACTTTGTTTATTTCATATCCTTAGCAAGGGCTTAAATTTTCTGAGAATCTCTATGCATTCAAAGCAACTCAATCAATTTCAGGCCATGCTGTTTTCTGTTTCAGGCTTGCACCATTCCGAACGTTTGTAATATCTCGGTTTTTCATGTTTTAAGTATTTGAAAATTAATTCACTTAATTCATTTCAACAGTTGTGAATGTTACTGTTTCTACGGACATTTATTAACTTAAAGACTATCTTTCTTCTGTTCTTTTTTTTCATATTTATTGACAAACTGATATTTTGATATTTTCTTCTTCAACCTTCATCATTTGGTGCATTAAGGTTCTGCATATTTTGTTGTTCATATTGTTAGGTTCATCTTGTTGATTTTTATTTATTTCAGGGCGACCAAATTTCCCCAGGGATCATTCCCTTGGCAATCAAGGATGTTTTTAGTATAATCCAAGATGTAAGAAACAATCGGCCTTAAGCTCATTTGCATTTGTCTGTTTGGTGTTAAAGCTAATAGTGTTCTTTGAGATCTCTTCAGCGTCCGTTGCCTTTTGATGTACCAAGTTCTGAATATAGCTGCATGATTTACTCTGTTGAGTTATCTGTTAATGTAATACAGCTGCCAAATAACTTGCTTGATCATGTGGTTCCCTTGTTCTATTTAGAAAATTGTTAGATTGCATCCAAACAGCTGGAAAACAAGCTTGATTTTCTAACATATGGTTTTGAATGGAGACATTGACAGACGCCAGGGCAGGAATATTTGCTTCGGGTCTCTTACCTGGAAATTTACAATGAGGTCAGTTTGTCTTGAGTTGCTGATTTTTTTAATTTCTTCCACCTTTATTTTCATGTAGCAATTTCAACTTGCTCACTGAGTTAACTTGTAAGATGAAGTTTGTCTGGTCCTGCATTGGATCTTTGGTCAGCAATCTAGATTGTGATCCAGTGTCCTGAATCCTGATGCTGTTGTAGTTGAAATCCCAAAAGGGATTCTGTGCTTCATGTCGGGTCCTGGTGACTTGGGAGAAATATGACTGCAGACAACTGTGGATGTTTTGCCATCGTAACTTGCTGGGCTGAACTGAAACTTCTGTAGTGACACTGTTATGTTCTTTTCTGCTTTTTTCTTACACCCTTGTCATTACTGTAGCCTTCTTTATGACCTCCTTTATTGTTTCTTGTTTCGTACAAAATCACGATACTTGTTTCATCATTGACCCTCTTTCTTTTAGGTTATCAATGATCTGCTTGATCCTACAGGGCAAAACTTGAGAGTCAGAGAGGATGCCCAGGTATGAAGAAAAAAGATCTGATATTTCTACTTTCCTTGGATTTTTAATTGACATTATACAAATTTTATGCTGAGTTTTTCTTTGTGAAGCAACTTTTCTTCTGGTTAAGTGGAAAAGCTATGTGAAAATGTTCATGTTGTTTCATATTCGATCACGTGTCCAATGCTCGATGTATCATTTATTCATTCTATTGATTGTTTGCCTTCCCTAACTGTTGTGTTGGTGCCATTCTCGCTTTGCACTTTTAACTACTATCATCTTGTCTTAATTACCCCTGTCATTAGTCTTGCAAAAAGATTTTTTTTGTTTTTTTGGTTGGCTGCATGACTTTCTTTTTTAATCTCTGTCAGTTTCTTAGCTTTCTTTATTAAGTCGGTTTGACTTAAGGTATATTTTTCTGCTAATCAGAAATTTCCTGTCATTTTTTGATTTTTTCTGTTTCCATAATATTCCAACTGGTTTCTGAGTTCCTTTTTCTCTGGTTTAGGGAACATACGTTGAGGGAATTAAGGAAGAAGTTGTCTTATCCCCTGGGCATGCTCTTTCATTCATTGCAGCTGGTGAAGGTACTTTATTTTTTCCTAACTTGGCATGAATTCTATGAACAGCTTCCACTAATCACAACTTTGGTTTGTGAAGCACTTCAATTCCTTTTCGTTTCCCTTTTTCTCACTGCACCTTAATCAACTTTGCATGCTAATTGACTGGATATCTTAGTTCTGGATAATGCTTGTGACTTTGTAGAGGACAGATTTAAGGGCCTGATTGTTGTTCCTAGCATCTTGTTTCTATGGAATCTATTGTCAAAAATTAAGATTCATTAGAGTATCCTTGATTTTTTTCAACAATTGGATAATTATGTATAGGGCATTGAGAAGCTTGTTCAATCCATATGAACATGAATGTGACAGTGATTCATATGTCTAACATGTGTATTGGATTCCATTTAGTCTTCATTTTCATGGTTGTTATATGGCATTGGCACATTGCTTTCTTTGCATCCACATGGACATTTGTCTGTATGCTTCCATACATGTGTTGGATAATCAGCAACACAACCACGTTATGGAGTTTAATCAAGAATAATAAAATGGAGAAGAGTTTGCAGTGAACAAGGTGTCGGCAGTCTCCTTTCTGCTGCCATCCTCTTTCTCCTTTTTTATTTTCAATCTCCTAATGATCGGCTGATCACTAGGGTTATTTAACAAAATGTATCTGATTACATAAAAGACCTAATTACTCCTGATAAGTGACACCTATTTAACAATACTTTTAAAAACATAATAAAATAAAGCTGGGCTAACTAGATACATGACCCATAGACTCTAACACTCCCCCTCAAGTTGGGACAAAGATATTTTGAGTCTCTAACTTGCTAGTTTCTCAAGTCTTCCTTTCCCTAAGACTTTGGTTCCATCTCTTCTTGTTGCGGTTTGTCCTCATCTGTGTCAATATCTTCCACTCTAGAATTGATAGGCATAACACACAAATTTTGATCTTCTCTAAGTAGTTTATCTTCCTTATTGTCATAGTAGGTAATATCCTCAAAGAAGATTTCCATCTCTTCTTGTTGTGGTTTGTCCTCATATGTCTCAATATCTTCCACTCTAGAACTGATAGGCATAACACAAATCTTGATCTTCTCTTAGCAGTTTCTCCCCCTTACTGTCATAGTAGGTAGTATCCTCAAAGAAGGTTACATGACATGATATATGTATTTTCTTTCTACTAGGATCATAACATACATAACCCTTTTGCATAGAGGAATAACCAAAAAAAATTAGCTGCTTTTAAGTTGAGCTTATCCCCGTGTTTGAAGTTATCATGAACATAACAAATATATCTAAATTTTTTTAGAGGGATATGAAATAGTTTCTCATTTGGCATTAATACCTGTAGCTACAGTTGGAGCGACATTCTTCCTTGTAGTACATATGAGGGGGTTCCTGTTTATAAGATAAGTGGCCATTAAAACCACATCACTCCAATGTGTCTTAGGAGTATCACTTCCGATTAATATGGCTCTTGTTGCCTATCAAATATGTCATTTTTTCCTTTCTGCCACCCTATTCTCTTGAGGTGTATATGCACATTTAGTCTGATGGATTATGCCATGATTTTTTAGATAGTTCTTCAAAGTAGTAATAGTACCACTAAATTCTCCACCATTATGTGATCTAATACACTTAATGGAATACTGAAATTGAGTTGTAACAAATTTGTAAAACATGGAGAATATAAGAGAAACTTCACCTTTTTTTCATAAGTAAACCATCATGAATCTTGGACAGTCATCCACAAAAGTAATAAAATATCTGTAGCCAAACATAACCATTATTGGACTCGGACCCCACGCATCTGAGTGAACTAACCCAAATAGATTTTCTTGTAGACTCACTAGTAGGAAAGCTAGGTCCATATAGCTTGGCTTTGTGACAGGTGTTGCACTCCATTGAAAGACTGTCTACAATAAAGCTTAGATTTAGAACCACAATCTTCATTTTTGAAATGGGAAGATGACCCATTCTTTGGTGCCACAATATGATTTCTTTGATACTTGCATCTACATAGTTACTTGTGGCAGAACTCCATCCAAAAGATATAGTCCTCCTTTTCTCTACCATGCCCAAGGATCCTTCCTGTCTTTCGAACCTGAAATACACAAATGTGTTCATCAAATGTAAGTAAACAATCTAACTCCTTAGTGATTGCATGAACAAATAAAAGATTAGTAGGGAACTTCAGAACATGTAATACTGAAGGAAGATTGCCAATTCATGTTTCCACTTTCCATTTCCCTTGAATATGAATGTGGGAATCATCTACAAGTTTTAGGCTGCTACCACTTTTAATACATTCATAGGAACTAAAGATATTCTTGTTACCACCATATGATGGGTTGCACCAGAATCAATAATACAAGAAGACACACCGGTGGAGTTCATGGTATTAAAGCCCAAGTTATAGACCAAGGAAGCTTCCAAATCTGAGGTAGATTTCTATCCCTTTCTGGATTTTCCCAAGTCATCCAATCGCTTTACTATGTGTGAAAACATATTATTCTCTCTCTCTATAATCTCTGATGAGCTAGCATGATATGCTTTGTTCTTGGGATATGCTGGTTTTTCATTAAGATCCCATAATTGTTCTTTAGTGTGTCTTGTTCTCCCATGGTGAGAGCACTTCAGTTTGTCTTTCTCATCAATACACAGGGATCCACGCCCACTTCCATGCCCACTAGATTAGGTAGCTTCTCTTCCATGGTTAGTTCCTTGTTCTCCGTGACTTACTGAATTTTCACCTAGCAGTACCTCCTCTTTTTCTAAATTTTTCCTATCTTCTTCGTGTATGAGTAAGGAATACACAATGCCCAAGGATGATAGAGTCTCACTGCTAAGGATATTAGCCTTTACAATTTCAAAGTCGCTTGATACTCCCCACAATAGATCGAATACTTTCTTCTCTTATAATTCTACATTCCTGCTCTTAACACAATGAGAAAATCTCCTTGACCATAATACTGTAGTTCATCCCATAGTCCTATGAGTTGTGCATAGTATGATCTGATTTTCTTGTTGACATTTTTGGATTTTGCCTGTATTTCATACTTCTTGGCAAGGTTGATTTTTGTAGAATACACATCAGTAACAACCGTCCAATACTAGGTACCATAGAGTTGATCAACCATGAACGATGATAGCATTCTCTTTTCTCCATTTTGGATATATCAATCATTTCCCCCTAGGGATCAAGGCAAATTCAATCGCCCTAGACTAGGCCTTATAATTGTTTTCATCAAACTACTTGATGGTTGTGATTTGTATTGCCTCTATGTTATTGTTTCTTTCCGAACTTTGAGTAGAATCATCAAAATACTCACTTTTTCAACCATGTGCTTGCCTCGGGATTTGCACCAACTGCCTCGAGATGCATGCAGCCCATCAATCTAGCAATGTGCTTGCCTCTTTCTACTTTTTTATTTTCTGTCCGCTAACGATCAGCAAATCACTAGGGTTATTTAACAGAAGGTATTTGATTACATAAAAGACCTAATTGCCCCTGCTAAGTGGCACTTATTTAACAATACTTTTAAAAACAGAATAAAATAAAGCTGGGCTAAATGAATACATGGCCCATAGACTCTGACAACACGTCCATTAACGAGTGAGCGCTTGTCATCATGAATGAGTCATTGTATGCACATGTGCTTATATTTTGAGTCGGGATTGAGTTTGTAGTTGTCATGCAGTTGTGTGGTGCATTAGTGCATGCATATCATCTGAACTTTTCTTGTAGTGCATCCATCATCAGTGTATGTGGGTTGTGAAGTTTGTCCCTATCCAATTCCTGTGTATGATATCCTTGTTTACATCTGCTCCATGCAGAGCACCGCCATGTTGGCTCAAACAACTTCAATTTATTGAGCAGCCGAAGTCACACAATTTTCTCTCTGGTACACATTCACTTTTGCAAGTATATGCCTATCTTTCGTTGCTTTTTAGCTATTGTATGTTGCTTCATGTTCAATCGATCATTATGTTGTCTTTAACTTCTTTTTCATTAATTTCAGCATGTTCTTTTTGTTCATTGGTTATCTCTTGCTTAATGTTGATGTGCTAAGCTCTCTTAAAAAGTATCTAAGTTCACATGTCCTCTGGCGGTCAGTAAAGCTCTAGATTGTTCAGTTTTGTTTGTAGTTGCACTCTTCTTGGTAAATACCAGCTTCTGAAGATTACTCTCAGAGCAAGCCTCTATCTGAATGCTTCCTAGAATAACACCTGGCAATACCTTTCTTAAAGAAGCATACAGTTTAGAACTTTCAAAGGAGGTTGTTTTCTTGGATGGATGTCTTTAAGTTTGTGTAATTAGGAAATATTTTAAGTAATAATGTGATGATCTATGCGTAGAGATAGTGATCCTCGTCTGAGTTTTTTCTGTGGAATATTATCTTCACTTAGGTAGATTCTTGTGCGTATCAACATGCAAGATTTTATATACATTTTTGGCGAACCTCTTAATAAAAAAATTGCAGCATATGATATCTTTAGATTTAGTTATGTTGCAAAAGTAGTCCAATAGTCCTGAAAATTGGATGCTAGGTTGCTGAGTGATTCTCCATAACATGCTCATATGGCCTGTGTGGATGATATGTTCCTTGGAAGTACTTCATTGGCCTGTGTATTGTTACACAAATGGTTAATGGTTGATTTCAGCGTTATTTGTTGTATGTGTCATTGTTTATCTAATAGTGAAAGTCGCAGCATGCTATGATTAATGCTTTGGGTGATTCCTTTTCTGCTTGTATCGTGGGTGTGAAATGAAGATGATACTTCAACATATTGAATGGAGCAGCAGCAACACAATATATGTATTGAACAATCTCAAGTCACCAAAGGATGAGTATAAAATGCCTTAGAAAAGGCTAGAACAATAGCAAATGCACTAAGAACAAGAGTAAATACACTCAAATAATGTGTATAAATCAGCCAAAAGACTTGTTATTTATCATTTACAAGGTAAGTATTTATAGAGTGGAGAAGAGAGAAGAGAGAGAGAGGAGTAGTGAGCAGCCAACAACATAGGGCCCAACGGCTAGTAAAGTACCTCCTAGTGCCCCGGGTGGCCCTAGTGTCAGGTGACCCTGTTGTCTGATTACATGTATGCACAACAACAACAACTAAGCCTTTTCTTATACTAGATGGGGTCGGCTATATGGATTCTTTGTTTTCACAAAGCCCTATCATGTGCCATGCTAGCAGTTAACTCAATATAAATTAGATCATTCTTTATAGTTTCTTTTCAAACTTTTGTGGTCGTCCTCTTCCTCTTTTAACATTTTCAATTTTACTATCTAGTTTTTCATATCTTCTTACAGGAGTATCCTTTGGTCATCTTTCTACATGTCTAAACCATCTTAAACGATTTTCTCTTATTTTGTCCTCTATTTGTGCTACTCCCAATTGGTTTCTAATAACTTCTTTATGTATACGGTCTTTTCTTGTGTGACCACTCGTCCATCTCAATATCTTCATTTTTCTTGTGTGACCACTGTCCATGTCAATATCTTCATTTCTAATAACCTCATTACATGTACGTACACTTTTGTAATGAGAAAAATACAGTAAAATATACAGATAAATACGTGTATTTTAACATGGTGAACCGCCTTTCTTGCCTTTTAATCATGGCGTCTTGCTGACTGGAACTGTCAACACTCATGATGACTGATAAAAATTTCCCAAGATATGACATTTAATGTTGCAAAATTGCAACTCTGAATGTGATGGCTGGTTTGCATTTGATGGTCTCGTTGTGCCATCAATGGTGCTTCAGCTCAAGGTGCATGACTAGTCATGCTCAAGTCTAGCACAGGCCCGGAGAAGAGGGTCCAAGCTTGGGTTTTATGCTACCCTGTAGTCTGACTAAGTTTGCCCATCCACAATGTGGTTTCTTTGAGTTAGAAATTCGAAAGCTGTGTCAGAGTGCTATCTGTTTGTAACTTTGTACCCCAAGCAAGATAAAATGAATGGTCACAAAACATAAATCCTAGGCGAAGAGGTATTTGCAAAATTTTCTAATAACATTTTTTATGGTGCTTGTCATCTTTTCAGATGATTGAAAGTAGTGCTCATGGTGATGACTATGATGGGGTTATCTTCTCTCAACTTGTGAGTTGTTTGTTTTTTATTTTTACTACAGATGATTCTTATGTTGCCAATTCTGATACATCATATTTCTACAGAATTTGATAGATTTAGCAGGTTCTGAGAGCTCAAAAACGGAGACAACTGGATTGCGCAGGAAGGAAGGTTCCTATATAAACAAGAGCTTATTAACTCTTGGAACGGTATGGAGTGGTTATCTATGCTGTTCCTATCTCCTCAAATTAGTGTCCAACTGATCTGTTTCAATTTGTACATCCCAAGGATATCTAATTTGTTTTTTTTCCTGTGAGACCTACTTTTTATTCCTTTATATATGTTAAGTCACATGGGAAACAGTTTCCAAACTTTCTGCAAAGTTCTATTGTAATCTTTCTATCATGTTGATTTAAGCCTCCTTTTCTTTGAGGTTAGTCTGTGTTTTCTCGTATAGCTCAGTTGTACACAAAGCTAAAAATTTAAGGGTTTCTTCTTTGTACTCTAGGTCCTATGCCTCTCTTTTGCTGAGTTGGATGTTTGCTATTCTGTGATTGTAGGACTATTGTTTTGCATTTGCAACCATTTCTAAGAAAACTTTTGATGTTTTTTTGTTTTATTCAGCTGTAAACTTAATGCTACCCATCTGGATGGTTATTTATTTTATTCACTTGTGCTTTACCTGTAAATACCGTGGTACATGATCGAGCTCTATGGAAACAAAGAATCCATGTAGCTGACCCCATCTGGTATGGGAAAAGGCTTAGTTATTTTTTTTGGTGCTTTACCTGTATATGTGTTTTCCCTTGCTTCCAGAAACTGCTATTCCAGAGCACTGCGTGCAAGTCTTTTGCTGTATTTGAAGTTCTCCAGATGTTCTAACTTAAAGATTGAATGGTTTCCGTATTTCTGTTATCAAGGTGATAGGAAAGCTTAGTGAGGGAAGGGCATCACACATTCCTTATCGTGATTCAAAGCTTACTCGCCTTCTTCAGTCATCTTTGAGTGGTCATGGTCATGTATCGGTGAGTATGTTCTGTTGTGGTCCTTGAATCAGCTCAGTCCGCTGTTTTGCACTTGCCTCTTTACTATGTCTCTCTCTTTTTTTTCGGGGGGCAAAATTCAGAACTGAGGCTCTTTTATTGATCTAATAGTTGCTGCAACTGCTGTGTTGGTTGCTTGCAGCTCATTTGCACAGTTACACCTGCATCAAGTAATATGGAGGAGACACATAATACTCTGAAATTCGCTAGTAGGGCAAAAAGAGTTGAAATTTATGCCTCACGGAATAGGGTAAAGATGCTTGTTTCCTTGTTTAGTTTGCTTTAGTTCATGGCTTTTTTCTTTCTTTCAATTTTTTGCAGTTTGTGGAATCATATTGTAATGACTATTATCTTTTTTTGGTTTAGATCATTGACGAGAAATCTCTTATCAAGAAGTATCAAAAGGAAATATCTAGTCTTAAGAAGGAGCTTGAGCAGCTTAGAAAGGGCATGCTTGTTGGTGTTAGTCAGGATGAGATATTGAGCTTGAGGCAACAGGTGCTTCTATGATGCGTACTTTTATTGTGTAACTGAGTTTGCACGACTCATACTTTAACTTACTTTGATGTATAATTCGTGTTCTATACAATTTATTGCTAACCTCTCTATTCAACACAGTTGGAAGAGGGCCAATTTAAAATGCAGTCAAGGTTGGAGGAGGAAGAAGAAGCAAAGACTGCGCTTATGAGTAGGATACAACGTTTGACTAAGCTGATACTTGTTTCTACAAAGAACTCAATTCCAGGTTGCATAAATGATGTATCTGGCCACCAACGCCGTCACTCTTTTAGAGAAGATGTGAGTACCGATAGTGGCAGAGTGGTGAAAAATCTTCTAACTTATCTAAGCTGAATATTATCTGGTGTTTTTCATGTGTGGAAATCATTGAATTAATTCTGCTTTTCCATCAAGCTTTTGGTTCTGTCAACCAGTATTGGGACCAAGAGACGTATAGCTTTTGCCACTCAGATTATTTGATAGAAGAACAGTGTAAGAGACTTGCCTGGTTTTGCAGAAACAGAAAGGTATTCAAATGCCATGAGTTGTATCATGATTCACATGGAACCATTCAATCCCATGACTTAGGCCTATTCTCTTTGAAACTAATCTATGTGTTGAATTATGAGCTTGCAATTACTCTTGTTTTATTGGACTAAGAATTATCTTGCCAGAAGTGCCCCTTGCTGTTCCAGTCTACTCATACTAGTGATTTAAGCGTCTAACGTTTTTCTCTTTCTATTGTTTCCTTTTAATTCAGAAGCTGGATGTTTTGCGTGAGACTTCTCCTCTACTTCTTGAAGATGAAATCTCCCAAAAGGACTTGCCAATTGCTGGTGCATTGTGTCTTGCTGATCCTGCAACCGATTTTAAGCACAGAAGATCTTTAAGCAAGAGAACTGACGATCAATTATCTATTGCTAGTTCAATTACTGAATCAAATCAAGCTGGTGAAATTTTTAGTGGATCAGTCAATGGTTGCAGGCGTTCACCTGTATGTTTCTCCATCTGTTTCTGCTGCTGTTTAGTGAAAAATTTCTGGGTTTTCTTCAACTTTTTTCTCATTGTTGAAGATAGGAAAGGAAGAAAGCAGTTGTGGTTTCTTGAAGATGTTTCTTTTCATTTTAAATTGAAGGCTGATTTTCTTTTTATTTAATCAAGGGCATCACCTGCCAATTTAGCTCTTTAGGCACTGTTGTGATTTGTCTCGAACTTGTTCACAACCTCTGTCGGTTTGCTTCCCTCAAGGAGAAATCTCTCTCCTCTTTTTTCTATCAGCAATAGAAAACATAGGGTTTCTACTAATTGCTTTTGGTAGGATCATGTGATTCTGTGAATTTCAATGTCAATCTACATCTAGGGTGTTAATGGTATTAGCTTAGTCTTATATAGTCACTTTGATTAGTTGGTAGGCTCATAGTCTAGTCTATTCTTTAAGTAGGATCCAGAACTAGCCTTTGAGACTGAAACAGACAAAGAATACGCATCACTACGATAATTTAGAGAAATTAACTTAAAAATGCGTAGTCATAAGTTTTCTATATAATTGCTTTTGGTAGGAGCTGATATGATTACGCCAACTGCACCTTCCTCATCATGAAGGTCTGATCTCAATCTACCTTCTAGCGTGGGACATTGGTACTAGCTTGGTCTTATCTAGTCAAATTGACTAGTTGGTAGACTCTTCGTCTGGTCTTTGTTTTAAGTAGGACTAGGCAATTTAGCCAAGACCGAAACAGTCACCAAAAGAAGTGAAGTATTTGGATCCGTTATTAGTTTTATAATCTTAAAGTTGGCTGAGAAGACTGTTATTGTTAATGTTTTTTCTGTCATGTTAAGTTTGGTTGATCAATGCTTGAAATATATCTGGCTTGCGGTGTCGTCAAGGAAACAATTTTGGTTTCTTCTATGTGATTTGGATATGAAAAAGGCTATGAGCATAAAATTTAGTGTTGGCTTCTGCGTTACATTTTTCTATTTTGAACTCAAGGAAGTTTCTGCTTATCAGTTGTGCCTTGTATTGTAGACTGCATCAACCGCTGATCAGATGGATTTGCTTGTTGAGCAAGTAAAAATGCTTGCTGGGGAGGTAGCGTTTAGCACCAGTAATCTGAAGCGTCTATTGGAGCAGTCTGTCCGTAGTCCAGATGATGCTCAGATTCAGGTACACCTCATGCTTATCTCGTATGGCGTTATTTGCTCTTAGACATCTTTGTTGCTATGTACTTGAGTATAACACCTTGTACATTGTTTCCAATATGTGGCACCATAAATTGTTTTTCTGAGTTTTCTATTTTTCAGTTTTTCAATATAAAAGAAATGGTTGCCATTGTTTCTTCCTGTTTCTTTTGTTTTTTCCCCTTATAATAACATCAGCATCATAGTGTCTGTCGCTTTTCTATATTTATCATTCTGGATCCATGGGGTAAATGTAGTCATAGGAATATATTTGACAGCCCATCTCCTCACGTCACTTACGTCATCCGAACTTTGTTCAGTTACTCTCATATTTCTTCCCATATTGGCTCTTATCTCCACCTCATGTCCATCTCTCAAACCCACGGTTAGATTGTGCTACTTATAGTTTTAGCATGTTGGATATGCAGTCACAAATACAAAAGTTGGAAGGAGAAATCCAGGAAAAACGAAGGCAAATGAGGGTTCTTGAGCAGCGTATTATTGAAACTGGCGAGGCTTCAATGGCAAATGCATCGCTAGTCGACATGCAACAGGTACTTAAAATTGCTGAAATGATTATCTCTTCATACGAATATATGGTTAAGGTGTATTCATTGCTTTGAGGTATATTGATTGTTTCGCAAAGTGGTATGCATATTTCTTTGTTAACATAATGAGCTTATTTCTTGTTTACCCTGGTGTAGACTGTTACGAGATTGATGACCCAGTGCAATGAAAAAGCTTTTGAGTTGGAGGTAGTCTTTATTTATGTTGGTTTTGTCCGTGGTTCACTTAAATATTCTTCACAATTATGTACTATGGTTGTTTTGCTGATTAGCCTGTTTTCTGAAAATATAGTGCCTGCCGCGATTCCATCTATTATTATGTCTTATTGAAGCTTAGAGCCTTAGAAGCCTGTCTAAAACACTGACCTTTCAATTTTGGGCAGATAAAATCTGCTGATAATCGTGTCCTCCAGGAACAACTACTTCAAAAGGTGGGTGAGATTTGACGCTCTGTAGGGAGTATAGCATGCAAACTTTTAGTTCCAAACTTATATGTATTGGTACTTCTTTGTCTTTTCCCTTTGCATGACCACGGAACTTTTCTCATGGCACGGTATTTTCTTCGGCATTTATGCCAATTGTTTCCTCCTGTCTCAGTGCTCAGAAAATAGTGAACTGCAAGAGAAAATTGCTAGACTGCAGCAGGAGTTGGATGCGTCATTGAAAAGAAATGCTTCATCATTGACTGAAGAATCTGTCTCCGAATCCTTCGTGGAAGAGATGAAAAAACGGCTTAATTTGCAGGTAAAGTGCAGAAAAATTTCTATACTGTTTCTTGCTTTGGTTGCATTCACGTGATTCCTGTGGCACATACTTGTTTCTTTCATTGCTGACAGTGATGCAATGACCTTTCTGTCAATGCTCATTCTCATAGCACGCATATTGTGTTATGATCTGAGCAAGTAGTCATATACCTTCATTTTTGCATTGTGAAAAGAAATCTCAGCCCCAAGATAACTTGATGAAGCTTCAGATGCCTAATACAGAGTTGGTGGTGTTCATGCCACCAAACCTTTGATTGTAATTTTGATGCTTTCTGTCCGTTGCTCTCAATTTTGTCAGGCAGAAAAGGTTTTCTATAGCGTATTGCCTAGCTAATATTCAAGTCTGGAAAATATAGGCTCTTCTCAAATCATTCGTTAGGGTTTGCTGGCGTTGCGTGTGTTTCTCTGAATGCTCCATTTGTTATATTTATATTATCATGTCTTTGTGTTTTATAGCTGCCTTGATGATTGTTTTCCTCTTCGATATGTGTTGTTACGTTTGTTTCTCTGGTTCATTTTGATTCTGTATTTTGTGCTGCAATAGTAGAAGGAAAATACCTCTTAGACTTAATTTGAGCTGTTATGTGAAAACAAATAATTCTTTTGGCCTTTTTTGCAGGAAACCGAGCTCAACAAACTGAGGCAAGAAAACTTGCAGCTTGTAGATTGTGCAAATGCATTGCAGGTTCAGAATCGGAAACTGACAGAAGAAGCATCATATGCCAAGGAATTAGCTTCCTCTGCAGCTGTTGAGTTGAAAAATCTTGCTGGTGAAGTCACAAAGCTTTCTTTACTGAATGTGAGACAGGCAAAAGAACTGCTTGCTGCTCAAGAAGCTGCATATGCTAGGGGTTCCAACGTCCAAAGTTGCAATGGTGGTTTCAGAAGGCTCTCTGAAAACAAGTTGGATGGAAACAAAATTGGGAGAAAGGGGAGGTTGAATTCCCGTAATGAACATCAAAATGTCTTTGATGATGTTGACTACTGGAATCTTGACGTTGATGACTTGAAAAATGAGCTGCATGCAAGAAAACAAAGAGAAGCTCTCCTCGAGGCATCTTTAGTAGAAAAAGAGACTGCACAAGAAGAATACAGGAAAAAGTATGATGAGGCTAAAGGAAGAGAAGCAGAGCTGGAAAATGAGCTTGCTGGTATGTGGGTACTTGTTGCTAAGCTTAAAAAAGACGGGACAGTTCCCTCAGAATCAAATGGTCAGTTCAACAATCACGGAATGCAGCCTGACATGGACCTAAAGACACACGATTGTGAGACTAAAGATCGCATGCTAAAAGAAAGTCAACAATCAGATGAATTTGTGAAACGACTTGGTGATGAAAGAAGTCGAAGTGCTGAGCTAGAGGCACTTGTTGCACGCTTGAAGGTAACATTTTCTTGTCCATCAACTATTGCTAATTTGTTTGCCTGAAAATTTCCAGTGCTCTCATCTTTGTGAGTAGTTTAGAGCTGGACCAGGACCGATCCCAACTTGAGGTATTGAACCTGTTTGCATGGGGATCTGCATCCGCCAAGCCCTAGGAAATTTGGTGGCAAACCAGACTGAGTGGAACTAGATTTGACAGGATCCAACTCGGGTCCATGCTGGATGTGGAAAAGCAAGCCTGGAAAACACATCAGATGCTCTGCTAAATTGCAGATTACAGAGAGATTTGGCATCACTGTGGTAGCAATTGTTTCTCCGGGAAGTGGATGTCATGAGCAGCATTACTGTTAGTTGCTTTGGACCTCCGAACAGATGGGTTATGCCAAATTGTTCTCGATCAGTTGTTTTATTCTTGCAATAGGGTTGAACATCTATTCGACCATCTCTAATATTTCTGTACGTAATGAACCTGGATCTTGAACAGAAAGATGTCCACTGGGCTCTAGAAGGTAACTTTGATGTAGGCCAGGGTTCATCTGTTCAAACCATGTGCAAACTTACCTATTTGATTTGGACAACTTGAGCTAGTTCCCATCTTGTTATGCTTTATATTGGGGTTTTGGTATGAACCAGCACTTAATGCCTTTGCAAGCTTTGCTTGATCTGTTATAGAATTTCTTCTCTAGCATATTCTTGTAATTAGTCATTGCTCATCCATGAACTGTTACTACCAATCTATTCTTGTGAAACATTACTTCTATTCCTATCACATGAAACGTTGAAAAAGTTGTCTTTCCTTTTATCACCTGTGTTATCAGTTCCCGCCTACTGGTTCACATGTTTTACGGATTTAATAATTGCTCTCAATGATGATCAGCAACGGGTGCAAGAAAAGGTGAAGGAAAAAGATGGAACGCTTGGGAATAGAGAGACAAACTCTCATGTTTGTAAAGTTTGTTTTGAAGCCCCAACTGCTGCAATCCTTCTGCCCTGTCGACATTTTTGTTGTAAGAATGCTGCTTCTCAATTTTGTATTTTGATTTCAAGATCATCACATTCCTTGACCTTTTCTTTTACGCCTTTCTGCAGTGTGTAAGCCTTGTTCTCTTGCCTGTTCGGAATGTCCGCTTTGCCGAACAAAGATTGATGATAGGATCATAGCTTTTACTTCCTAGACATCAGAGAACCGAGCCTTCAGTGAAGAGGTAGTGCGTTTACCATTCAATGTCTCTGAGAGTCATTTTCAAGATCCTTAGTTGGCAGGACAGTTGGTTCCCTATTGTTTTATCCATTTCACGTGGACCTGCTCAGTACATTCCATCATTGCATGCAGTAACTTTGTTATGTACCTTTTTTTCCTCAAGAGGGGGATAACGGGCCAAATTACAACGAAGAAAGATTCATTTAGTACATCACTGCACAGCAGCAACTGTTTTAGGTACCTCTGACAAACAGTGTTTAAGTTAAATATAATCCAAGGTTTGTATCGGTTCAGATCCTATGGCACAAACAATAGATACCTAGCGTGGTCAGTATGAAGCAATACAATGAAGAAAGATTCATTTATTACTGCATCATATTATTTAGGGTTCACACACATAAGATACATTGGTACGAACACAATACACTTTCTGCAACCTTGGAAAAGAAAAGAAAGAAATGCTATGTATGCTATGCTGTGTATCATAGTGTGTTCTGCGACCACCCTTTGCTGATACACACAACAATGTGCTAGCTACTTGTGAAACTGCTTTATTCTATTCTTTTATCCGGTACAGAATGGGCTTCTTTTCTTTTTCTTGGTTCCCACTGTTTCTGTTATAGAGCCCGAATTGATGATAAACTTGTTTCTTTTTCAGGACTAGGGTCCAAGAAGACAAAGCACGTCATTGTAAGTTTTGTAGATGTGATTCTTTTATTGGTCTTATAATGTAAGTAGTGTTTGTTTCATAAGCGCCTCTGAGGGGTGTAGCATTTGGTGTGAAGAGCGAAGAAAATTCACCCAGCTGGTGCCACTTCCTGTTTTTGTATTAGAGAGGTTTGTATCTGAGTCGTGTCCAAACTGTTGTGTATAAAGAACATAGTTATAAGCATTAATTCGGTTTTATCAATAGGCAATTACCATCAGGCTTTATTTTCTACCGGCCTGTTGGGCTCCATAACTTCATTTGCCTTTATATGCTTCTTGTTGTCGTATAATTTCATGCGAAACTTACAGAATCTGAACCAAGTCTTGTATCTGTCCTTTCTAAAAGAACTTTTGTGCATGCGTGAAAATGATAAGTACATTCCGTCCCTGAGCTTACTGGAGTCTCTTGTATCGGTGATTTGATGATCTTTTTGTTGACTCGAATGGCACTGGTACTTTGGTTCTTTTTTCTTTTGATGGGTTCAAAGACAGAATTTTTTTCGAGGCTCATTAGGTCAGTTGCAAAGTCGCAGTACCGTACTGGCTGTTATATAACATGACAGTCAAAATGTAGCTTTATATGTAATATAAAGTACCTTTTAACAAGAAAAGTTGAAAATTAATGATTTTAAGGTATATTCTTTAATAAAGTTGAACAAATCCTGTGTTGTACCGTATCCTATGATATGCCACGAGTATCATGTATCGGTCTTCCATCTGATATTGGACTTGATATGATATTTAACAACATTGGTTTAGCATGTGCGTGGACATTATGCCCATTTCTAAGGAAACTGATTTACAGTTCGTGCCCAGCCGAGGTCTCTTGCCAATTCTTGCCCTTCTGGGGCTAAATTCGTGCACATGTTCTGTATTATAAGTCTTGAGTTTCGGCAAGAACTTGTGAGATTAAAACTCAAATCGTGGGTTGTAATTCTCCAATGTCTTGAAATGTGCCTGTTGGAACCTTAAACTATGAAACAAAATCCTTTCAACTTGCAAGTTACAATTCATGATGGTCTTGATGACCATCAATGAGGGCAATTACCTGAAACTTGTGAAGTTCGTTTGGTTACAGAAGGAATTGATTTGAAACAGAAATCATTCTATCGCATGAATTTTTTCATACACATTGAGAAGGGGATCAGATATTGTCAGGCTGAAGGAATTTAATTCTAAGTTGATATGGCAGTGATGAATCTGTTCACTGCATCTGCAGCGGCTGGTTTTATTCTCCAAAGTTGAAAATTCAAATGAAATAGAAAGGTGAACCAAACATTAGGGCTGATAAATGAGACAAAGTCGAACTGACCAGGGTCTGTTCATGGTTCGGGTAGTTCCTGTACGAGCTAAACTCGTTTTCATATACTTATGAAAAGTGCATGTTCAAGCATGAACATGAGCTGGTTATCATTTCCGAATGAATTGGGACACGGCGAGCCAAGACTTATTTAAAATCGTTTGCGCTCTTGTCAACTCATGTTTGAGCTTGTTCGGGCTAGTGTTTAGTTTAGCTCATCTTCAGAACAATATTTGAACACAGGGAGCCCAACTCAAGCTTTTATTTAAATTCATATGCACTCTTTCTAACTCATGTTTGAGCTTATCTGGCCTAGCGTTTGCTTTTGCTTTAACTCATGGTTCAAACAGAGAGAGTCGAATTTAAACATATTTGAATTAGTTTTGCTCTTTTGAACTCATATCTGAGCTTCTTTGAACTAGTGTTTGCTTTTGCTTTAGCTCATGTTCAAAACAATATCCTGGTTTGACTTTGGTTCGCGTACATCACCTATAAAGTTTCTACTGCAATCATTGAAGAATAGAATGCATAAACAAAGATCAGCTAGGTCCAAAGGGCATTCCTTTTGGTATAGGTTGCATTCTTCAAATGAGCCGAATAATTACTAACTAATTTCTTTTTCGATGAGCTTCACAAGCCGAGCTAAGCCAAACCTGCACGGTTCACAAACAAACATGAACGAGCTGGTGACGAGAGATGCGCCAATCTGGATTCGGATTCCTACTTCATCAGTTAAATCCAGTAAGCAAGAGATGTGACAATTTGGATTCGGATTTCCTGTTCGGTTACTTCAACTTAGCCTCATGCCTTGTCTCGATCTTTTATTTTTTTATACAAAGGGAGGCCGAAAAAGAGGAGGCTCAAGCATATATGCATATATATATATATATAGGCCACCTGGGCTACGTTCTACAAGGGGCCTTGGTATAAATCGATGCAGGAATGCACCTAGGGGATTGAAGCGAACACGAGAAGTCAGATAACAAAGTTACCGTTCCAACTAGAATATGATACGACCAAAGGTATAAACTCATACGAATAAGGAACAGACACTAAGCAAACGATATTGCAATCATGTCCTGTTGAAGAGCTGGATGTGAAATTCGTTGGGGAATGCTAAATCGGGACTTCTTATTGTCTCCCCTCCTCTGATTGCCTTCCACCTGCAATTTGAAAATGTATGTTGTTTATACTCACTCTCTTTCAGTCTATCTATATTTATATATGTATGCGTGTACATATATAGCTGGTTCCGGTTAGCCGGGGGCTATGAACCAAACCACGGCCAGGCAGGTTTGTTTCTGGTTCATGCTCCAAAGCATAAAAACTGTGAAATGCACAAAAAATTGAATAAAAATGGCATGATGATTTGAAAATCCCTGTTTGGGTTCCGGTTCAACTGGGGGGGGGGGGGGGGTTGTTCCCAGTTTGGTTCCAATTCCAAGTCGGTTTGTTCCAGTTCTGGATGGTTCCCGAACTAGTTTGGTTCCCAGTTTCGATTTGAAAAATTGAAATGCACATACTATCTTCTCAGAATTCGAGTTGACACTGGTTTAGATACTGAATCTGAATGTAGCTTCGCTATCAGGTCACCTGATTTGCAAAAAATACTACATCGATATTTCAATTAACACTATAATGTCATATACAGTGGACAGAATGTACTGCAATCTTAGTTGTATCATTACCTCCCATCTTGATGGTTTGAAGGAAAATGGATCGAGGAACAAATCAGGATTCTTGTGTACTGAAAGAGTGCAAAGAGCAACGATCCAATCTTTGAGGATTGTAATTCATTATGGTCAAGGTGAAGAGAGCTATAGTCTTTGTTTTTCCCAGAAACACAGCTCACTTATTTAATACCTTTCATGTTTACGTCTTCCATGTTCGTGATATGCAAGATTAAGCAATAAACAATCTTTATTGAATAGTGAATGGAGAAGAAACAAGGTTGGCTCGACCCTCTTATGGGTGTCGATCGCAGCAACTCTAGTTTTTTCTCTTTAGAAAACTTAATATACGATTACACCAAAACAATATTTTATATAAGAGACTTTCTAACTTAAAAGATGAAAATACCCCTAATAAGTGGTTAAATATAAAGTTCAATTTAACGTGCAAAACTTCCCTTTCTTTCACTCCCCCTCAAGTTGGGTGAAATATGTTTAGGACTCTCAACTTGCTATACAAACGGTCCAATGTACTGTCTTAGTTAGGATATCAACAACTTGATTTTTTGATGTCACATAGTATTACACTTAATATCCTGTTTAATATTTTTTGTCTGATAAAGTGACAATTCACTTCTATATGCTTTGTAATTTCATGTGTTGAACATGACTTGTAGCTATCCGTATTGCAACTTTATTATTTATATATAGTGGTATTTGAAGAGTAACTTCCACTTGTATTTCAGTAATCAATGAAATCAACCATAATCCTTCACTTGTTCCTTAGAAGTTGCCGTGTACTCTATTTTTGTGTTAGATCTTTCAACCACAAATTGTTTTTTACTTTTCTAGGTGACTATATTTCCCTAAATAATGTCACATGCCCTATTATAGACTTTCTATCATCTATAGATCCTACCCAATCAACATATGTATACATACCCACGTCATTGTGCTCATGATTAGAGTAGAAGATACCATTTCACGGGTGTTCTTCAAATATCTTGAATATTGCATTCATATGTTGCTATTTTAGGGCATGCATAAATCTACTAAGGATTCCAACAATATATATATATTTATTCCCAATATGTGGTTGATATCTATGCTAACATGGCACATGATAGAGCTATGTGGAAACAAAGATTCCATAAAGGCTTAGTTGTTTGTATATGGTTGATATCTATGAGAATATCACATTGTTTTGATCTTGTCACACTTGCTTCTTTTAGTAAATCCATTACATATTTTCGTTGAGTAAAAATACATTTTTTTGATCTGAATACGTCAATCCTCAGAAAATAATGAAGAAATCCCAAGTCTTTAAAGTAAAAAAATTGATGCAACCGATCCTTCAAATTTTGGATTTCTTCTTCATCCTCTTCTATCACAACAATATCACCTACATACACAATTAGTATGGATATTCTATTCTCCCTTTTTATAAATAGTGTATGATCATTTTGACTTATAGTATACCTTAGTCCAATGATTCTTTCACTAAAACAATTAAATCAAGCTTGTGGTGATTGCTTGACTCCATATAAAGCTTTCTTCAGCATGCACACTTTATCTAGTCTATGATGATGTTTGAGTCTCTGTGGAACTTCCATGTACACTTCTTCAGTGGGGTTTCCTTGGAGAAAGGTATTTTTTACGTTGTCATATTTTTCATCATTTGTTAGCTGTCAAGCTAATAAGAACACATATAGAAGTCATCTTTGCTATTTGTACAAATATTTCATTATAGTCTATCCCATAGAATTGATTAGATCCTTTTGCCACAAGTTTGGTTTTATATTTACCAATTTCTCCATATGCTTTGTACTTTACGGTATAAATCCTATTTATACCCTACAACTTCTTTTTCTTTCGGTAATGATATAATTTTCTGGGTGTTATTCTTTTTTAGTGGATCGATTTCTTCCTTCATAGCAAGTTGTCATTCTTTTGATGTGGTTGCATCCTCCCAAGTTTTTAGAATTACTATTGCATTAGCATTTGCAATAAATGATTTAAGTTGTTTGACACTTCTTCATAATCAATAAAATTATTAATATGATAAATACATTTCCTTTTTCTTTCATTACTGCGATTGGTAATTCAAGATCATTTAGCAATATAGGTACCGAAGGAGTTGGAGTAACACAGTTAGAGTCTTCATGTGGTTCTCTTCTGTGTGTCAAAATTTTCTTTCTCAATTCACTTTTATATACATGATTTGGAGATATTTTTAAGACTTTTCATTGCTATAATCTTTGTTCTCTCGTTCATGATCTTTTTAATCGATTTATTCATATAGTAGTGGGAGAAGTGGCTTCCCATGTCTTATAACTTGCTCTAGCTCTCCCTCACTACTATAATAATGTGTACTATATATATATATATATATATCTAGAACGATGTATTATGTTGACTAGTTAGAGTAGGTCGAGCAGGACATAACTAACTACTAGAATCTCATAAAATAAATCGATACATCATTTAAATGTATCACTTAATGTATAACTTATCACACTAGTATGGGTATAATATTGGGACTCCAAAATACTCAAACTCAAAACAATGTGAGCATTGAGCTTATTAAGTTGCATCATGCAGCTCATACTATACCTTATATGCATGTGACTTCATAGGTCCCTTTGCAATGAAGGGTTTTATCACTGTTATTGAGATGCTTTGACCTCGACCAAACTGTGAACTATACTATCTAGTGTATAAGGCTCAACAACATCTACGAATTAAATGTATTCATGATATCGCGATAACTTGTATGCATTACAATCTATATATTTTGCATACCAATATAACTGTCAGTCAATATGTATTATATAAAATAACACACAAAAACATATAACATGCGAATATATAGCATTCAAAATACCCGATCTACCGTTATTAAATACAATTGCTTATGATATTGAGTTAGCTTATCAACAAGAGATTGCCTATGACACACAGTATCCATCCATCAGCTTCCTCATGGTTCTCCAGCCTGTCATTCTGGTTAAGTAGCAACTCTAAAAACTCAAAAGTACCAATAAATCAATATGTGTAATTAAAAATAGAGATTATTAATTGTTGAACAAAAAAGTTGAACTAAACATAATACAAGTAATAATAGTAAATATTATTACTTTAACCAAAGAATTATATCCATTAAATTGTTATGCTTTTGTAAATGATGTTTTTCTTAGTTTTCTATATAAATACGCTAATGTAGTTGCACTACACATGTAAATATCAACCATCCTATAATTTTTGCCAATAAATTCACAAGCATTATTGATACCTACAACGTGGATCATAACTGATACAACAAATAATATAAGATCTTATTTTCATTACTCGCTCTCTTATTTTAAAAATTAGTTTGGACAACTTCAAATTTAATGTCCCGAGACTTAATCTTATATATGACTTCACCGATACCCATACCCAATATATCACCTAAATTTTTTTTCCTCCTTTTAACCATCATCTCCTTTGTTAAGGCAACAAGTTGACCCTCCATTAGAATACCAAATATCTCGTGGATATTGTGAAGTGTGATAGTCATTTCATCTCATGACAAATAGAAGCTATTTGTGTTTGGTTGCCAAAGCTTGATAAAAGTAATTAGCAATGTATGATCTATCACCTCGTATAGTAAGTCAACTTATCTAATCAACCAACTATGGTATGCAAACTCAATCCAATTTTCAGGCCTAACATCCATCCTCTTCATGGGCTAGACTCTGCTCACATTGTAACATGTATGAGTTGTGATCACTTTTCATATTGCTTATATAATATATTAGAATATACAATAGTGATATTAGTGCATATATAAAAAGTATTTACATAAATTTATATTGAAGTTTTAAAGTAACTTTAAAACTTGAGAATAATCTTTGGTATATCAGAACATCCCTTATCCTCACTGTGTGAAATATCGTTATCAGTATCTGATGTTGATATATCCTCCTCGTAACGTAAAGGGTCGTTCTGTTCTTCTCCTCATTGTCGTTTACGAGGGCATCCTCCATACGACACCATGTTGTGTCTCCTCGATGAAGCAGTGATGTTACGACTTCATACTCATGTCCTATCAACCACATCTATATAGAAAAAATTATTTATTAGGTCAATGACAACTTAATGGGAGCTCATACTCAGTATGAGGCACACATTAGGTGCGTCTCACTCAGGGAGACACACTTGTGGCACATTTCTAATCCACATGACGCTGAAAAAACCAAAGTTTTTTAATGCTCAATAACATAAAAAAATATTGAAAAACGAATAGAAATTGATAGAACAACACAAAATCAATATTATACCTCAATAAATCGATGAATCAACTTTGAATCGACTGAAAAAATTGAAAAACTCTTTTTTCTTATTGGTTCTTCCAAAATTCACTATTTTGACATATTTCAATCTATTTTTAAATATAACTATAGATCTACTATGAGACTATAAATGAGACGTGAAGCAAACAATGATTGGAGAAACAAAGAAAATAAGAGCTGACAGTTGGCTCACGCAAGAGGAAAGAGAGTGTCCACCTTTCAAAAAAAATGATATTTTTGTAATTTTTGAAAATAACAAGAGATATTTTGAAAAAAAAAGCAAAAATAAGGTGTGTGGATAGTAAGAAGGGTGTAAAATTGAGGTACGTACATAGTAAGAAGGGTGTACGCATATCAATGTTGAATTCTAAACTTAAACTGCAATTATTTTCCTTGAAAAATCGTGAAAAAAGAGACTGAAAAGACATTAATTGAAAAGAACATAGCTGGCAGTTTTTTTTGAGCAAAAAAGTCAGTTTTGGCTGGTTTCTTTCGGTGGTGTGGAGAAGGGATTTAAATTCGCGAACTGTGGACCGATCCAATTCAACCTGGCCCGATTAAGCAGTCATGAATTTCAACTAAATTCAAGTAACTCCCAAAGTGAATCATTTAAAAGGAGAAGGGAAATAATGAAAATGTGAAAATTCTCAAAATCTTTTATTTCTTGCATGAACTTTTCACGTTTGGTGTAGAAAACAAGAAATACAAACCAACCACAGAGGAATCTTTTTCTACCGTTCTCCCTCTAAGCGCTCGCACGAAGAAATCTCTCTCTCATCAATGGGTTACCAAACTCTCTCCTTTTCGCCATCTTCTCCCTCTACGAGCATCGTATTCTCCGCTGCTCTCTTCCCTCAGGTAAGATGACGAAACAGTAAGCCCTCTCTGTGAGTTTAAAGAGAAAAATAAACTTCTCTTTTTACACACTCTTTCTCTCAATAAAAACACCAAACCCTCAGCAAGATGAAATAGAAAGCGAATAGAACCATTTTCTATTCATTTTGTTTGTTTGTTTGTGGATAACTTGTTTCTTTCGAGAAGAATTTGTGGGTGTGCATTTATTCTCCGCTGTGGACCAAACGCAGGAGAATCCCGACGGCGACTCGCCGGAGGCAGAGTGTATGGACGAGATGAGGGGAGGTTCGTGGCAGGAGGAAGCTTGGAGCGTAGGTGGTGAGGATTTCTTCGTTGAAGATCTTCTTGACTTGTCGAATAATGACGATTTCGCGGCGGAGGAACGAAGGGAACGGGAAGAAGAAGAATCCAACTTGTCGGACAACCGAGATGATTCGGTATCGTTTGGCTCGAAATGCTCTCTTACCACTGTCTTCGTCGATGCCGTCGCCCGTGGGGAGCTCCCCGTCCCGGTAAGTGTTTTGCCCGTTGTCCGCATACCCTCCGGCGAGCATTTCTGTTGTTTTTTCTCATGGTTTGAGTTTTTGCCATTGAACGTCGAAGGTCGACGAGTTGGCCGATTTGGAGTGGCTCTCTAACTTCGTCGAGGACTCGTTTTCCTCCGGAACCGGTTCGTTTCAGTACTCGTCGGAAGCCGGCGACGGAACACCGGAAAAACCCAGATTTTGGCTGGGAACCCGGATCCCCAAGAAGGCGCGGAGCAAACGATCCCGAACCGGTCGCTCATGGTCTTGCCATTACAGTTTCCCGGACTCATCGTCGACCTCTTCATGGACGACAACGTCATGTCTTAACCCGGTTCTCGACGTAACGGTTCAGAGGAAACGGCCCGGGAGGCTCCGGAACCGAGACTGGAAAGTACCGGAGAACTCGACGCCAGTCCGTCGGTGCAGCCACTGCCTGGTTCAGAAGACGCCCCAGTGGCGTACCGGGCCTCTCGGCTCCAAAACACTCTGCAATGCCTGTGGGGTCCGCTATAAATCTGGCAGGCTCCTGCCGGAATACCGTCCGGTGGGGAGCCCGACCTTCCTTAGCGACGTCCACTCAAACAGCCACCGGAAGGTCATTGAGATGAGGAGAAAGAAGGAGACGATTATGGTCGCTACCAAGAACCCCTTGCCCCAGAGCGGTTTTCCGGCGGTCCAGAGCTATTAGGCGGTTGTGTATTTCTGGTGGGTGGCGGTTTCTCATTTTCCTTGTAATTTTGTAGGTTGTAACGGATTTAAGGCTTTGCAATTTTTCCTTTTTCAATTTATTTCCTTTGTTTATTATACAGTTTAGTGTAATAATTCATTTTTTAAACTTTTCCTTCTTTATCTCATGTCATGTTGTTATATTGTTCAACCTTACTGGAACTTGAGTTCCATTTTGGCTGATTATAAAAGGAAAATGAAAGATAAGGAGTCTTCACTAAAGGGCTTCTCCCATCTAAAAGTGATCTTGAAAACCAAATCCTCCTTTCAAAATCACTTTTTTCTGTTAAAATAGGATTAAATCCGAATTGTAACACACACACTTGCACCCATCCCAAAATCGAACTTGGCACCTGCGAGTGGGCATCCAACCTTACCTTGTCTAGTGATTGGAAATTGTACCCCTTTCACTTTGCATGGTAGATCTTTATGGCTTTACCCCTTAGTGTGGTGGGATAAGGTTTGGTTGGTTCATCAGATTCCGATTCTTTTCCCGTGCCCTGATCCTGTCATGATTGAGACAATGAATGTGATGTTCAAGCATTGAACGAATGCAGTTTTCACATGTTAGGTGATGCAGCTTTCAATATAATCTTAGTCCTTTGAGTTCCATTGGCACAAAGCCCACTGTTTTGAACGAACGGACCAGCTTTTAATCAAACTATGAGTTGGTTGAACGTTAGATAACCACACATTTAAAAAGCAAAAACTGCACGTCGACTTCTTCTCCTCAAATCCCACTGTTGCTGTTGAATGAGCCCAAGGCTTTGGGCGTTGTATTACCAATAATATATTATAAACATGATCATCGTGAAGCACCAAATTTGGGGTTAATGTAAATTGAATGATGTTATAAATGCATCATGCTCCCTCTATGTAGAGAGGTTCTCTCAATATAAATCAAATATAAATGGTTGAGAGAGCCTGTTCTCTCTCTCTAGATATATAAGTTAGAGGATGCAAATCACTCGCATATTCCATTCAAATCAATCTTAACTATTAGATTAAGTTATTGAAAATAAAATTTTATTGCATGCCCTTATATATACTTTTCACTTGTTTTTCAATTTCAATCATTCATGCTTATTAACAAATAGTTGAGATGGTTTCAAAAGAGTTTTTGCATTCTTTGCTCTTTCTCTCTCTAATATATATAAATAGAGAGAAATATTTTATACTTAAGGTGTTGTCATATCCAAGCAAATCTCAAATATCTAATTTTAAAATAGATTCTTGATATTAGGAATTAAAAAGCAAAAAAAGTACGCATGCTTTTACAAGCATATTGGTAACTTTTTTGTTTTTAATTTAAATCTCAATTATTTATTTTAAAAATTATATAAGTGAGTTCTCTCTCTCTTTCTATATATATATATATATATATATATATATATATATATATATATATATATGTTAGAGGATGCAATTCGCTTATAATTCTATTGAAATCAATCTTAATGATTTGATTAAGGGTCATAAGTGGTTAAGATTGAAAATAAAAAAACAGAAATTAGATTTAATTTTTGCAAGTACTTGATTGTTCTCATATGTATTTTGACTTGTTTTTCAATTTCAACTGTTCATCCTCCTTAATGGATAGTTGTGATGGGTTTAAAAGAGTTTTTTTCATCCTTTTCAATCTCTAATATATATTTATTTATTTATGTGCGCGTGTGTGCACGCACGCACATATGTGAGTCTGTGTTAAAGGGAAGGTGTTGTACAAAGAGTAAGTCTTGTCAAGTTGTCTTATAAAAATAATAAATTCTTGTCACGTTGGGAAGGAAATGGCCTTGGGTGTTGAGACAGTCACGAGCCGCTGCGGTTTGTACCACGCAGAGAATTTGGTTTAGGAAAACGAGTGCTGATGAGGACAGAGGAGCTTTGTTGTAGGAAGCTTCACATTCGTGTTACAGTGGGTGAGGTTTACTAGGCTGTGGAAACGGTGGGTTCGACGCCGAACCCAAGATCAAACCTTTCTTTATGCTAAGTTAGGTCAGATACATCAAATGGCAAGACTATAATAATAAGCAAATCTGCCCAGATGAGAGCTAAATTGCTAAACTAAAATGTGGTTGCCATCATTCCGAAGCAATTCCTTTGTTTGACCTCTTTCTTGGTGTGATTGATGATGGAACTTAAATTTGCGATCACCAAAAATTAAGGTTTAATTCCTCCAAAACTTGCATCCGATACACCTTATAAGACCCTACCTGGATTAATATATATGAAAACTGCAATTTTGAGAATATACAAGAACAACAACTAAGCATTTTCTCATACATGGAGTCGGTTATATGGATTCTTTATTTTCACACAATTTTGAGAATATATACAAAACAAAATAAAAAAGGTTTGATTTTGAATTGTTCAGATCAATTCAGCCAGTTGGATCAAACAATTTTTTTTTTGTTACAAGAGGAGGTGGAAGCCTAACACCTACACCCACACATGCACCTTTTTGAGAGTCAAACTCACCACAGGGAGCAACGATGATAGAGTGTCGTGCCATTGAACTAATGCTCTCGGTGCAGACCAAACAATTTGACACTCATATCTTCTTTTTCTTTCTCTTCCTCCTCGTGAACCTGCACTGATTCGAGAACATATTGCTTTGATCGGAATCAGTTGATTGAGGCCAATAACAAAAGTGCGGCTTAGAGCAAAAGGGTAAGAAATTGGATGATAAAAAGCTGATAATGGTGGATAATGTGCATCACTTTTTCCGTGGGTTCGGTCTGGGGCGCACCATGGTGCTTTAGCCAAACCTTCTCGATTGCTTAAAGAGGACAGGAATAAACCTTTTCGATCTTTTAGGGCGATTCAGTCCCACAGATCGGTCTCCGGATCTGTAGTTCGACATTGGATCTGGACTCATACCAAGTAGATAGATAACTTGGCATCGAATGTCATGCACCTACCATTGGTCAAGTTTCGAAATCGAAACTGTATCGTTTAAAAATTTGGATTTTGATCAAGTATTCATCATGTTTATATACCAACTTGAACCCGATTGTGCAGAATCCGATCAACCTGGCTTTTGTCATGTGAAAATCCAACCCAAACTGGATCCGACGACATTTCATATATGCCACATATTTTGGGTACTGGTGAAACATCTGGCCTTGGGGTTTTATATAACAAGCAGAAAACATTATGCTAACCAGAGTTCAAATTTTACAGAAAGAAAATGGTATGAGGATCGAATAAACAACCTTTAGTTAAAGGTGACGGGGTTCTACACATCCGTCGTGCATACCGCGAAGGGCTCTACTTAACCCCAACTTGCCTATCAAAAAGAAGAAGAAGAAAAAGAAGAACATAAACAGTATGTGCTTTGAGAGTAGAGGAAATCTGGAGTTGGTGTCCATTAACTTGGTGATGGGTTTGACCCATTTCCGGATGGGCCTTTTCCTTGTCCTTCGCATGGTATGTGAGTGCACAGTGGGGTCTTGGGCCCTTGACAACCATGGAGTGGTTTTTCTAATGAGCATTCAAATTTCATGAGATCCAGTAAGTGTATGCAATTTGTATCACAAAGGCCCAAATATATGATACATTGTGATCCGTATCGAAAAGGTTCGTAATTTTTTCGAAAGCATTTTTAGAAAATCTAATAAATTTGCTATAATACTGTAGGGTATGCTCTTGTAGTATGTGTATGATACACTTATGATATGTGATATGATGCTGGGTCCCGCCGCGAACCGTAATATTTATCATTATGTTCAATACGATCCAATTTAATTCGCATTAGCGGGTCGAGATGAGATGACTAATGGAGAAGATTGTTTTTTTCTTTTGATTTATTACTCGGCGAAACTGCTCATCTCGTGAACATGAAAGACTAACCTTTGTTGGGTAGGCCGAACTGCTCCGGACCTGGGTGAGACCCATTTTGCCATGTTCACTACTCTCAAGAAACGAAATAAAAACCAAGTTTTGGTTCCTGTGTCGTGTCTCTGGTCAAATGCTATAGATCAGAAGCTGGTCATTATTTAAGCAGGCTAGGCCCGTAGTGGCCCGCATGCAAGCACATGGCAGGCTGGGCTCGTGCAGCATCAAACCCAGCCACAAATGAATTCTAAAACAAAGTTGGGAAGGTGAGTGACAGTTTATCTTGCCCACATGAAGCAGTTCCCTCTTCTACAAGCTTTTATAGGAAAAAAAAAAAGGACCTAAACAAGAAAATGTTGACAAATTCTCTCTCTCTCTCTCTCTCTCTATATATATATATATATATATATATAAAGAGAGAGAGTATGTAATTGCCACTACATTTACACCCTCATACATGCTAAATCATGTGTTTTATTGAAAAGATGAATGGTTTAAATAAAGTAAAATGTAAATATTGTATTTTGAAAAAGCAATAAGGATTGATATATATATATATATTCTAGCATGTGTTAAAGTCTAACAACTCCCAAGAATTATATATATATATATATATATATATATATATATATATATATATATATATATATATATATTAGAAAATTGAATCATCTCCACCTTTGACATGCTCACTTATACTCACTCATTTCATTTGGGTAGAAAGGGTGCAATTTAAATTTTAAAAAATTATGAAAAATATTATTATTACACCCATGCCACAAAAAATGATTCATGCACAAGATCGAAAGTGGGTACGATCCAATCACTATACACGCATACACGATCACTCTATTTACGTTTAGCCTGTACCATCATCGAATCTCAGAATTTGTTGGTTTGACGTTTTTAGGTGTAATAGCTTAAGATCAGCTAGATGGTACGTAACTCAAGTTGCTTACACTTTATACATGCACTCATGGAAGCAAATATACGATGAGTGACGATGGTTTTCCGGTAACCACTTGTGGAAGTTGGTGGAGAAGATCTGACTGGGATGTTCGACGACATATTGCAATCAATATACAAGAAAATTTCCTGAATATGTGTGTTTAACGCAGTTAATGTTTTTCTTCTTTTTTTTTTTGTTCGATGCAGTTGAAGTTTAGTGCAATTTGGGAAGGTTTTCCACTGCGTATCGAACATGTGACCTTCAACCTACAATTCAACCCCTTAACCACAATAGCGGACTCAGGATGAATACTTAAGCGGACTCCTAGTTTCGGACATATTATTTATTAAACTTTTTTGTTTTAAATATTAATTTTAAAAAACTATTAACACCTCTTTTTTATAATGGGAGGAAGAAGCCGATGATTTGTGGGTGCTTTGCTTTGCAGTATGATGGCCGATTGAAGAAGCCTCTTGTGCTTCTCACATAGCGTCTCAAAACGATTCTTCAAGTGCTTGCAATCCACCTCAGTTCGCTTTATTAAACAACCGAGCTGGACCCAACTTCGAGCTGCTCACCTAGACATGCTGGAATGGAACGGTTCTAGGAGATCCAACTCAGATCCAATTATGAGATACTGGTGGAGCGTCTGATCTGATCCTAAATTATCATCCACTTCATTCCCATATTATAGAAGCCGAAACATTAGATCATGGTCACCAAACAGTGCTTTCTTTAATGCATATTTTACTCAGATATTGGATTGAAGCCAGACCCAATCTATTGTCAAAACAGTGTTTTACTATGCACGGGTAAGACGCTCCCATGGGGAAATAAACTTCCAGAGGTGGACCCTCAATTTCACAATTATTTTCCTTAAAAAGAAATGATCTTTTTGTCTCTGTGTTACCAAAAATGCTTGACCCTGTATTGATTCAGTGTGGGTTGGATCAACCAGATCACCATAATCGATATAAGGTCTCAATTAGTGTTCGTTAGGGCATATATGTGTTTCGATTCAGAAAAGCACAGTCAAGTTTCAAGTTTTTTTGTTTGAATTTTCTTTAAGCCTTCTACAGGTATATAAGGCCAGTTCCAGTTTGCTCAGAACCATCAACCTTAACCAGACTATACGTTCATAACCACGTGTTTTAGTTAGGGTTGTGCAAAGAAAAAATTCAATTTTTAAAGAATATAATATAAATATAAAATGAGACTTGAACTGCCAATTCAAGCTCTATTCCACGAGAGGAGGAACCATAACCGAACTGGAGTATCCCAGACCTGGTTTAGGTTTGAATGCCAGGCCGGCTCCATTAATCCGGCCATGTCTATCCACAGCATCAATTGTAGTTCATTCCTGTCCATCCTCTTGGATCTTTAATTTACGTCCTTATATATGCGAAAACTACCTGATGCTTCATCATCTCTTTCAATCTCATTTTTTGAATTCGAACCCTTGTATGACCATTACATCTGCCCCAGTGTTTTCTGTTTTGGTAGACATTTTTTACAGATGCTAGCGATTGGCTGCGCAAAACTCCGGCAATCGGCACCGTAAAAGATTGCTGTCTTTCGTTTAATGAATATATGGGGTACTTGAAGAGATTTTACTGCTTTGGAATGAAGCAGCTACTGAAATTATCATTTAAAACATGTACTATTCGAGAGTGCCTGCATATGGTTTTGGCGTGTCTTACACTCTTGCTGAAGTCACGGCTAATTCTAAGGCCCCAGAAGCCTTCTGATAGCAGACCAACTAACCTTCCAAAGCTACATATTTCCATGGCATCTGCATTTAAGCTTAACAATCTCTTCGAGGTGCCGGTAGATTTTTCAATGCTTAGAGAGTTGTACGTTCCATTTGAACTCTTAAGCAGCTATTCTCCCATTCTTATTGCATACAATCCTGTGGCAAACAAGGAAGAAGAGTAAAATCAATCATCAACAGAAGCTTGTTAACAAAACCAGATGTAGGATTTCGAACTGTCGTGTCTTTGTGAGACATTCCAAGACCAAGCCTTTCCCCACACTAAGTGAGGATTCTTTGTGAAAGGTAAGAGTTCGAGTTGTTCAAATGACTGGGTGTAGTGTTTAAAGCAGAAATATGCGCTGCATGTAACACTGTTTGCTGATAAGTCGGCAGCCATCTGACAGAAAATCTCGGAATGAGCAATTCTAGGTAGATTGCCTTGAGGAAATGAATGAATAAGCAGAATTCCGCTGGACATGTGCTCAATGATGGTCGGCACTGCAGAGAAAGTGAAGGAAATAAATGAATGGCAACTTACCGGAATCGTGAGAAGAGTTTCCTTCTATGCGTGTCGTGTATTCCATTTGAACTCTTAAGCAGCTATTCTCCCATTATTATACATACAATCCTGTGGCAAACAAGGAAGAAGAGTGAAATCAATCATCAACGGAAGCTTGTTAACAAAACCAGATGTAGGATTTCGAACTGTCGTGTCTTTGTGACATTCCAAAACCAAGCCTTTCCCCACACCAAGTGAGGATTCTTTGTGAAAAGTAAGAGTTCGAGTTGTTCAGACTTCAGATGACTGGGTGTAGTGTTTAAAGCAGAAATATGCGCTGCATGTAACACTGATTTCTGATAAGTCCGCAGCCATCTGACAGAAAATCTCTGAATGAGCAATTCTGGGTAGATTGCCTTGACGAAATGAATGAATAAGCAGAGTTCCGCAGGACGTGTGCTCAATGACGGTCGGCACTGAAGAGAGTGTTGGAAATAAATGAATGGCAACTTACAGGAATTGTGAGAAGAGTTTCCTTCTATGCGTCTCGTGTATATGTGTTCTTGCTTGTTTGTGTATGTGGATGTCAGTATGTGTGTGCTTGTTTTAGAAAGAGAGATAGATAGAGATCCATTTTTAATTTAATTTTGACACTTTAATGAGTTCTAAGTTTAAATGGCAGTTTTTTTCGAATTTTCTTTCAAAGCATTTTTTTGTTACAATGGGGAGGCCGAAGTCAGACCATGTATCGAACTCATGACGTTGTCATCTCGTGAACCGATCCCCTAACCAGGTGAGTTATTTGATCGGTGTGCTGTATAATATCAGTTGGTTCATCGCTGTTTTTATTTTTCGGTTGTAAGAGGAGGCCGAAGCCTAACACCAGCAGCAAAGGTGCAAGAGCACCCTGCCGTTAAGCTAATGCTCTTGGTAAAGTTCATCGTTGTTGGGTTAACGGTGGTGATTAATGATATTTTAAGTTTTGAATGCTCAAAAGGACGTGTAAAACAAGTTAAATGCTAATTCTGATATAAATGGACATCAAATTCATTTTTCAACTTCCAATAGCCATTTAAAATTCCATGGAAAGTAGGCAGCTAAATATAACATTAAGATATTCAGGTAGCTTCTAATTCGCCCATTACCTATTCCCATTTCAAAAACATTCCAACACAACACGAAATCCCAACATGCGAGAAACCCGAAACATCCATGTTAGGTCCACGGACAGTAACAAAAAGAAGAAACAACTCTAGCTCGGGTTGACCCGTTTTTGAGATGATAACAAAATGGCATGACAAAAACATGACAGAAACACTAAAGCATTTGGAAACATGTTCCCAACTATGGATAAAGGTTAACCAACTTTATATTCAAACAACTAGCTGGGTTGGTTATATATATATATATATATAAAATAAGAAAATTGAATAGGCTCACACTGGCACGTTCACAATATAATTTCAAAATTTTCGAGGAGCTTTAAAAAAATACGAAAGATATTTTATGGTACTCATGCCACTTAAAAATAATAGATGGACATGATCTAATCACTCTCTCTCTCTCTATATATATATATATATACACATAGAGAGAGAGAAAGTGTGTGATTAAATCATGTTCACTACTAACGTTATTCAATCATGTTCGACAATTACTTTTTTAGAACATGAATATAATAACATTATCTTCCATCATTTTTAAGCTTTTTTTAAATTACATGTATGCTACAATGAATGGGTATATATGAGGTGGGAAAAATCCGGTTTTCATACATACATATATAGAGAGAGAACATGGTATATGTTGGCATCATTAAATATTAATATATTTAAAGTGGTTCCAACCATCAATTCTAAATGATAAATATGGTTGAAATTTAAAAACAAAAATACTTATGCTAAAAAAAACTGTATTAGTTTTATTACCAATAATACTTGATGAACTTTTATGTATCCTTAATAAGTACGTTCCTCCTTCCTTTATTGGTAAATTAAGCTTTTGGAGAGGATCTAGTTAACCAGTATCTAATTGAAAGTTTTCAACTCAGCTTCAAGTATTATTCAACCTACTGATATTGATTGTTTGGATCATGAACTTAGACGTCATTTTCTTTTTTCTTTCACAAGATTCACGGTGTCGTCAAGGAGACAGACCACACATTGGTAGTTTTATCGAACGAGCAAAAATTTCTTTTCGTGCAAAACCAGTTTTTTCTTGTTAAAACAGGAGGTCGAAGAAGACATGACGGGTTCAGCTCAAATAAAGGAGGAGGATTACGTTAGGCTTCCGATAGCCCGCGTACTTATCTATCATGAATTCTACAAATTATGATAGTGCTCCTTAAAAACAAAGAATCTAGGTAGCAGACCCATCTAATATGAGAAAAGACTTAGTTGTTATTGTTGTAAGAGTAGGCCGAAGGCTAACACACCCACACATGCACCCTATGGGAGTGGAACCGCCACCAGCAACAACGATGCTAAAGCACTTAAGCTGACGCTCTGTGCGGCGGAACCGACTTAGACAACATTAACATCCATTAATTTCTTCCGTAGTTACCCATTTACACTCGAATACTTCAGGACTATCAACTGACTCTTCTCCTTCATCTTTATTCAACTTATGATCGTGAACTTAGGCTTGAAGGATGGGGATTTCAAGCATCCTGGTTTCATCTAAAATGTGAAATTTTTCCAGTGGTAGATGGTAGACTTATTTTAGGGCGAGATGAAGCATGCACCTCATCCGAAATCTAAAAATTCTTGGATCGGCTACAGTGTATATAGAGATATATAAGTGCCTTATAGACATGAAATACAAATGTAC
Source organism: Brasenia schreberi (assembly GCA_036023115.1). NCBI lineage: Eukaryota > Viridiplantae > Streptophyta > Magnoliopsida > Nymphaeales > Cabombaceae > Brasenia > Brasenia schreberi. The sequence continues at coordinate 21,278,532 of JAYKKT010000070.1, forward strand.
CTCACCCCAAAAAATGTTTGGGTTCGACACTAATTAGATATATGATTATTCAAGGAAAAAGTGCATTTGGAGCGAGACAGGTAGAGATGAACTTGCTTTTATATTAATAAAAAGATGAGAAACACAGGTTTAAACAATTAGATCAAGTTAAATTGTAGTGAAAAGATGCGAAAATGAAAAGGTCGATACGTAAGAAAGGTAGATTAAAGGAACGAGTGTTGAAAGGAGACGATGAAAATGATGCTTGTTTTTCTAAACTAAATGCTAATATCTAGATCGAAAGGAATTGTAATAATAAACCACTCGGTGAGTGTTACGGCTTGTAAATGAACCAAGCTGCTCGCAGTTTTGCGAAGTTCGGTTTGTCCCCAACTCCTTCATGTTCGGCTCATTGAACCATGTGAGATGAACACGAACATGGCATGGTCAGCTTCGTTCAACTTGTGAGAATCGAACTTATAAGTATTCTTCTTCTTTTTTGTTACGAGGAGGCCAAACACACACCCACACATGCACCTTATGAGAATCGAACTCCTTACTAACAGCAATTGCGCTGGAGCATCCTACCGTTGAGCTAACGTTCTCGGTACTTGTAAAATGGTATTTAAGGTAATGAAACAAATGAATCTTTTAAGTGTATAAGTGATTTTCTAATCAAATGAAGGTAGTTGAAGAAATTGCTGTCTCAACTCTGTTCAACTCAACTTGTAAAAAGATGATGCATCGTTCATAAACGCGATTACTCGGATGCTATTTTTCTAGCAGTTAGCTTGGCTCATTCACGTAAGAAAACGAGTTGAACAACGAACAAGAGTTGTTTGGTTCGTTTGGCTCGTCTACGAGTCCTACTTAGAAGGTTGAGCAAGCGTTGTTCGGTTCGTTTGGCTCGTCTATCAGCCTTGTCAAAAGGTTTTCTTTAGTTTGTCGGGTTTCAAATCATTTGAACATCACAATCCTCACCTTTATGGGTATTATAATTGAAAAGGACGGGTCAAACCCAGCAACATGCATGGCCACCCTGTCTCATCCATCACAAAAACTCACCTTTTTGAAGCCCACCGTTGTAGAAACGGCCGTGCTCCCCATTGGGTCATCTCTTTGCTATAAACTTTTCATGGTAAAAATATGTATTATATACTACATTATGAATATATATATATATATAAAGAGAGAAAAACCTTCATTTCTTTTTGTTGATATAAATATATTTTAAAAAGTACGAAGAACATTATTATGATATTAATACTTTTAAAAACAGACATGAGTAAGCATATGAACATATCCAATCTCTCTCTCTATATGTACTTTTTTTCTTTTACAATGAAAATTTCAACCTAGTTATGGACCCTTCATGTGGGATCTAACTTGAGGTCTACAACATGTACGTCCAGAGTCCTGTCAGGTACAAATATATATATATATATATATATATATATATATATATATATATATATATATTATACTACATCATCCCTTAGATGACCACACATATTAATGACATCATATTATTGCACGTTTCAATATAAAAAAGGATATTGGTGGTGCATGATAGCATGTACGTGGCTGTGTACATTATGTATGGTGCGTCTATCAAGGCACCCATGCCCACCATTCCACGTGCTACGGACCGTTTTTCAAGTAGGTGTGGGCCAGCATGCACCATAAAAAATGTGTGTGTGTGAGAGAGAGAGAGGGAACACATTGATTATTAAGTAAAGAAGCCCGTAGAACAAAGAGATGAATGATTCGAAGTCGAGGAGGGTTATTACTCAATTAATCCTTCCTAGATGCAAGAAACGACTTTGAAAGGTTCACAAAGAACCAACTTAACCATATATTTACATGGCACCATCCAACTTTTTTCGGTATTAAATTTTACTGCTCATATATACGCAAAAAAACTCTTATAACTTTCAGACCTTGTTGACCCGAGATACATAATCGAGTAACAGCATTCATTTTCGACCTGGTAGATCAATGGTAGTTCCTACTCAAAGATCAGCTCTTCCTCTCTCTATTTTCATGCCAACAAGAGGTACAACAATAATTTAGTACTTTTTAAAAAAACTTTGTATTTAAATGGTGCATATCAAAAGTATTTATTACAAAACTTGACCTTACATAATTAGAGTTGTAAGGTCTTATGGTCCTCCTTTCTACTTATTTAGGAAGCCCACCACCAACCTACCCGAATCCAAGAACCGGACCTATAACGACAATTTTACAAGCCCAGACTCGTATTCAAATACTTTATAACGTACGCTTAATTCATGAAAATCTGGCTAATCATTTATTATTAATATCATTATTTTATTGCCTAGTTTTCTCCGCACAGGATCCTCGACTTCAAGCTTTTTGAGTAATTTTGGTACAGCAAAATCCCAGTTATGAGACAAAGAATATCTCGGGGAAGATGTGACAGAAGAATATTGATATCCCCACTTGGTTCTTTTAACTTTTTGAAATTATTTTTTACTGCCGGTGATGTCGTCCTGACTTTAGCTTCAATATTTTTCAATCACCCTGATGACAAACTTGGTTAAACTATGATTGAGAGTTCAGATGAAGAAGAATAATTGGTTAAAGGATGTCGTGGTGGGTTTGGAGTGGATCTTAGGTATGCATATATATATATGTGTATTTTAATTAAATTATTATATTTTTAAAATCAATGGGTGAAAGTGATAAAACAAAAAAGATATTTAAGGCAACATACAAAAGTAATTATATATATATAATTAGTTAGTTAGTCCACGCATGCATTCATCCGTGTTTACAAATACTTAAAGATCTCAAGTATTTTTAACCGACATTCAAAAGTGAAAAAGTACTAAGTTCAATAAATGCATCTAAAAAAAGTTGAGATCCTTAAGTATTTTTATGCATAATGTCGATTTCTCTCTCTCTCTCTCCAAAGAGAGCATAACCTTACCTTTTATATTGCTATATTAGTTTTCTAAGGTGTAATTGATTCAAGGTACCAAGCCTTTGATACTCGAACTGTAGTTCTAGGTCCGCATGAAATTGGAGATCATAGTATTTCATGTTTGATTTGCTTATGAACCTTGCACTCCACTTCCTAGTTCCGCGTTTGATTTGCATGGAGCCAACAATTTTTCTCAGCTTTTCTTTTCAATATTATATTTATCTTGCACTCTTCGTATGAGTTTATGGTAGGTACTCTTTCCATTATTTTAGACATTTTAGAAGCCACCAGTTTGCTTATTTGCATCAAGCATGAAGCCCAATGCCCAATAATATGTATATAGCTTTTGCCTCCCCGTCGCACAAAAAAGAAGGTAAGTGCATATCATAAGCAAGCCTCGTTTCATTTGTTGTCATAAACATCTATTAACAAAAATCAAATGCAACCAACTTATACACATGTAACACAAAAAGTAATCTTCCCAAAACCAACAACATACACCGCATGTCAAGTGGTCTGAGTTTATATTCTATATCAAGTATGAACATATCATCATCAACCTATTTAGTTATGAGACTAGCAACATAACCCTTTCATCAAAAGCGCAGCTAGTACAAGAAGCCAACGAATCATAATTTATGCTGATACATTTCTAATTATGTTTTCTGCAAAATACTTCATTTTGTTCACTTCTATATGAGATGTGCAATGTAGATTCCAATATAAGCAACTTACATGCCTTTGCAAATGTAAATGATGCTTTTGCTGAAATTATTCTAATGTCCTTAGGTAGACATTGATTCTTGAAGTTGGTTGTTTTCTCAATTTTCCGAGACTGATGACATCAACTGGAGATATTTCTTCCAAATGACAAGTAACCTGCAAACACAAAAACAATTTTATAATGAAGAAATCGGATCCATTTAAGAATAATATTTTCTTCTTCCTAATACACCATAAGTAAAAACTAGAAACTGACCAAACAAAGCAACAAAAACTACTTCTCAACAATCATTCTGCAACTTCAACTTAAATGCAAGGAGAAAAAATCATTTGTAGGCAGGAAGAACATAAATACTTGATTCTAATAGATGTAGAATGAGATAATTAATGACAAATCTTCTCATCTGTAGACAAAACCAATCATAAACCAATAATTTTTTCTTTTTTCTTATAAGAAGGAAATGGATGTTATTATTTCTGTAGAAAACATATCTCTTTTAAAAAGTTAAGTTTGGAGTGCACCAATACTTTATTGTCATGCGTGATGCTCTTCTCATCTCTTTCACCCATGCAAAGAATCAAAACTCAAGAACCCACATAATCATTTCACAAAGGAGAGACGGACATGAAGCTTTGGGAACCGATACATACACGAAGAATTGAAACCAAAGAACCCATTTTTTCCCTTCTTCCTCATTTTGCTGCTTCTCTTGGTTATTGCCTTCCTTAATCTGCTACTTCCATACTACGACTTTCACTTCTTTTGACCTTGTCAAATAGTGGCATTCCTTGAAAGTGTTGTTGCAGTGAGCAGAAACGAGAAACAAGATCAATGGAGAGTGGTGGTGTAAAAGCGAAGAGGCAGATCAAACGAGGTTGAAGGAGAGAGAGTGTAGACTGTCGAGGTTTTCGAGATTTCAAGTTACTTATAGTTATAGACGTTGATGCGTAGTGATTTAGTGATAAGCAAACGGAACGTGCTATCGTTCTTATTATACAAGCAGTACTGATGAATAATTTATTTTTCTCACTGTGTATGATATACAAAAGGAAATGAAAGAATCTGAAAACCCATCCACCATAAAAGCAAATGAATCTAAGAACGTTAAATGGTCTCACCTTTTAGTATGTTTTCTCTAAACGTTATTTCATGGAGTCGGTGGTATGCTTGATCAATGGTTTCCATAGGACATTTGACGAAAGATGTTTTGGTTGCAGTGTGCTCTCAAAGCTGAGTGTTTTCTTCTTAAGACTGGAACTCTCGCGTGGAATTCTCATTTACACCAAAAATTCTAATTTCTTATCGAACAAAGTTCTCTTTTATATATATATATATATAAACTAGACATCTTTCGTATGAGATTCTATTAGACGATTTATGTCGTTCATCAGAATCGATAAAAGTTTTGATCACCAACGTCCAATTGGTTGAAGGGACGATAGTGAAATTTCTAGCAAGAGAGATTATCCACCATGCCTCACTTTTTTTCTCTCTCTCTCTCTCTCTCTCTCTCTCTCCAACTGACAGCGTTCAACTTTTATGACAAGAAAGGCCATTTAATCCTTACCATGGTAAAATGACATGCCAACCTTTGAATTATGTATCAATTAGCTGTGTCTGTGGTGTTAATCCTCACCAATAACATATATAATTGCTAGGCAAGCATCAAGTCCGTCTCTGAGTTCACGATCAACTATAGAGCCGGTCCAAAAGCAGGGCCAGCTCAAGGCATACCCTTTCTCTCTCGCTCTCTCTCTCTCTCTCTCTCTCACACACACACACACACACACGTATATATATATATATATATATATATATATATATATATATATATATATATATATATATATATATATATATATATATATATATATATATATATATATATGCACGTATGTGTGTGTACGTGAATATGTATATTGCACGATAGAGAAGGTGAGTCTAATATGCTTATCATTTTGTATCTTTGTTCATTCATAAAAATTTCTATCATCTATCTCAAGCATACTTCCAAATGTGAATTAAGAATGTTTTCAAAAAGTATATATTAACCCTTTATTTTACTTTTAAACTCAAATATTATCTCTTGAGTAAATGGTTAGAGATTTTTTTGAATATAATAAGTATATAATATTACAAGACTTTTCTCTTATAACTTATATATGTATAATACGTGGTTCCTGCTGAATCGAGTAGGATATGCATGCCCCCTTTCGTTGCCTTCGGCTCGTTCAACCATCGGCTACCATCCTCTACTACCGTATGTTACAACACCCTCGTCATATATATATATATATATATATATATATATATATATATATATATATATATATATAGAGAGAGAGAGAGAGAGAGAGAGAGAGAGAGAGAGAGAGAAGATATGAACGCAATGAGGACCAAGAATTCATGTAACTGTTTTACTTTGTGTGTAGGCGCAATGCAGTATAATCTGACACTAAACTATTATTTTATTCCTAAAATATGTCATGGAAGCAGGACCTAAGCTCAGAGTTTATGTTAAAGATTGACCAACTGTCTTGTGAAAAAATTTATTTATTACACAAGATAGGAATTAAGGAAATACTGAAAATATTGAACTCTGTAATAGAGTTGGTAAATGAACTCATCGAGCTCATAGTTTGGCTTGCTTTTGTTGAACTGTATGATGATCTGAACATGAACATGGTATGTGTTCGCCTTATAAATAGAAATGATATTTTAAGGACTGTTACCTAACCCATACCTTTCAAGGGTTATATATATATATATATATATATGTGGATCGGCCACTATATATATATACCCATTCTTTTCCCATACCCGCCCCCATATTACCTGCACTTCAACGGTTCTAATTTGGAATTATTTAGTTCGAAACCAATACGCACTGGTGGCTGGGTAAGAACACGCACGCACAAACCCTTGAACAGTTAACACTGAGTGCCACTCACCTATTTGTTCAATCTTGGGGCATTGGAATTCTGAAATATGATTTGCGGTAGAGATCACAAACCGAGTTAGAAACCAACTGCAACCAGAACTCGTCAAATCGGATTCAGAACTTGGGATCATCCGGTTCGGTTTCAGTTCTAGCTGTCATATGGAATTAGAATCAGGTCAGAACTAGAACTAAACTGTAGTAGGTGCCGTATTATTTTTTAAAATTTCAAAATTTGTAATGATTTTTTTCGATTCAGGATGATTTAGGACTCAAACGGAAATTAGAATTAAAACTGAAACCAGCCCAATCCTGATTCGGTTCTAGTTCTTGGTTCTAAGAATACCGAGACGGATGGTGCCAGTCCATGTGTGTGTATGTCGCAAATAAACAAAGCTGCAAAAGCCATATTCCTATTATGCAGTATTGATGCCTCATCATATCATAATAATACTGTACTTATCGTAGGGCCAGACTGAACTTTAGGAAGCCATTCTTATTTTTAATGGATTTCCATGTTGCCGTTTGGTTAGTTAGGCCCCAAAAGAACACCCAAACCACTCTGTTGTGCGTCATCAAAACACAACCCCTAGCATCCATCCCATGTGGGGCCTAACGTCAGAAGAGAGTTGACACCAAATTGTTAGCGTCACCCCTCTCTCTCTCACACACACATCATGCACACACTCTCTCTCTCTCATGGTCATACTGTCAGGTATAAGAAATGATCCAGCATCAGCAGGGACAATGAGGGCAAGCAAACTGCCTACACCTAATTTTACCTGTACCCTGTTTCTGTTTTTAGTTTTACCATAGTAATAAGTTCCCCCTTTTATTATCTGAGGTCATAATGCAGGAATCAGTGGGCAGCAGGAGGAGACTACTAAAAGCAGTTTTTCTCTGTCACTAGATAAGTACAGATTTGATTTGGTGAGGAAGCAAACCGTAGAATTAATAAAGGAGACGTCAGAAAGCATGCCTCCCACTGCCACAGCCACACTCTGGCTTGGAGACGTGCGGAGTGGTGGTGTTATAAAGTCAAGGGATTGCCTCAAGCGATAATGTGGATTTCCATCTGAATGCTCCCATCACTCCCTATAAACTAATTTAGATTTTGATTGATCCTCATTATGAAGTCCCCATTCACTAGTTCTGAACCTTGCTTGGTACCTTCCCGATAACTCGTAATCAATGCAGGAATAGCGAGAAACAGGGTTACATACAGAGTTGCAGAAAGACGGATAGAGGCAACAATGGCTGAGACGGAGAGAGCACAATGATGCAAATAAGCGTACTCACTTCCCACTGAACCCCTTGTGCGTAGAGACGAATGACTTAACGCTGGAAGATTCCCCTCTCTCTCTCTCTCTCTCTCAACGCCACACACAGAAAAAGAGGCTGAATTTCTCTTTCTTTCTCTAGCATAAGCCTGTCTACTTCACACTAAACACTACTGAACTTCCATTGATTCTCACTGACTTTCTGGCTCGGTTTTTGAAACTTCCATTTTTTCACAAATCCCTATACCTCTCTGGTGGTAATGCTCTTAGACATTGTGTAAAAAGGATACTAAACGAGAGCACACTAAAGAGGAAGCAGAAGAGAAAAGTTTTTGCGGGTGTAGCAGATATAGCAAGATTATGCCTCAAAGAGGTTTTTTCTGGATTATCCATGTGAGTTCGGGCTTGGAATTCTAGGGGTTTTGACTGAGATTGCAGGGTTTAAGTGAAATGGGATGCTCGGAGTCGAAGATAGACGACCTGCCCGTTGTTTCCCTCTGCAGAGAGAGGTCACGCTTCATCGAAGACGCCGTTCAGCAGCGGTACCTCCTCTCCGCCGCTCATCTCAGTTATGTTCGCTCCCTAAGGGAGGTGGGCGTGGCCCTCGAAGCGTTTCTGGACTCTGAACACGTCTCTGCCGTCGCCTCCTCGCCGGTTCTTCCCCTCCCCACCCGCCGGAAATTCGATCCGGTCCCGCTCCCGGCGTCAAACTCACGGCCTCCCTCTGCCGGAGGGGACAGAGCTGGTCACTCTCCGTCTGATTCTGACCACCACCTACATTTCGATTCCGACGATGAAGAGTCCCTTTCCGACGACCACCATCATCTCCGCGACGATGACTCGCCCCAGCCGGCGGCATTTCGCGAGCCTGTGATGGATTTCGGCTACGGCCGAATGCCGACGCCGCCCTACACGGTGACGAATCAGTACTTCATGCGATCGAGGCCGACACCGTCCGTTGTCTACGAGGAACGAATGCAGTCGCCGGGAAAGGTCTGGTGGGGAAACTCTTACCCTTATTACCCGAGCAATTCGGGTTTCGCCGGATTCTTCAGTAGTGCTGGCGGCGCTTCGTCTTCAACCCCTCCTCCGTCGTACTCCGCCCAGACGCCGGAGAACCGTGCTCCGCCGCCGCCGCCGCCGCCTCCCCGCAACTCAACGTGGGACTTCCTGAACCCGTTTTATGGTCACGAGGGATGCTATTCTTTCTACTTGCCCAGAATGTACAGCGACAGTGGTAGTAGGGATTCTCGTGAGGTCAGGGAAGAAGAGGGCATTCCGGATTTGGAAGAGGAAAGCCAAAGCGACGTTGCGAGAGAAATGCATGGGAAATCGGACGGTCATCCTGGTCGGTACTATCAGAAAAGTTCTCAATTTCACCGCGAAGATTCGATTATGAGCGAGGAGGATAAGGGTGGTGACAATCGTGTAACGTATGAGGGTAAATCTTCTGTGGGGTCAGAGTATGAAGAAGATGACGAAAGGGAAATGGTGGACAAGAACGTGATTGAGAATGACGAGGCAGCTGGCAGGAGGAACTCTTCGGAGTTTCCGGGATCTTATGATGTATTTGATGCGGTGAAGCAGATAAAGATTCAATTTGACAGGGCATCTGAATCTCTTAGCGAGGTCTCGGCGATTCTTGAGGTGGGGAAACTGCCATATCGCCATAGAAATGCTGTGCACAGAGGTTGGTTTTTTATCCTGATTTGCAATTTCAATCCATGAGGTAGTTTCTTCTTAGAATGAGGAATTGTTGCTCAGGAACTGTTTCTATACTTTATCTTTAGTTACTTCTAGTTGAGCTTTCTAAGCATAGCTAAACTTGGCTGGCCCTCTTGAGAATTCTATGCGGTTTGGTGGTAAGAACTGATTATTATGATCTTTGCTTGTGAATTGTGTTTTATACCGTTATTTCATGGACATTATTATTAATTAGGAAGGGATGACTTTATATGTTCTTAGTCTAACGCATGGTTGCCAAACCTGGTGATCTAATTGGGGCTTTCCACAGTTGACCTAGATTGTCTGGAAAATGGGCCAGAGATTCAATCCGGTCTGACTCAAGTTATTCGAGTCCGGATGGAGCATGTACCTTCAAGTCAGAACTGGATTATCTGAGTCATCTCTGATTTGCACAGTCAGAAGTGTTATTTTATCATGTTTTTTACCATTTTAACTGTAGTGGTTGAGCCCATTTTCAATCTTTATAGCATTTTGGTGTTGAATGTACATATACGGTAGAAAGTTCCTAATGTTACAGTCAACACTTAAAGATGTTGTGCACCCATCCCAGCCGAATCACTGACCCAATAATCTTTGATCCTGTGGCTGATGCAATCCTGATTCCAGAGTTTACCAACTGTGCTAATCTTGATGTGGCTTGTCCATGAGTACTTTTGTTACGTTTCTGTTAGACTTTGTGATACGTTCTCTCATCAGCCATTAGGAATGCTGGAAACCACCTCTTGGTAAGCTAATTTGGAATTTGTAGAAGCGGTAAGAGACCTGATCGTCCTTGTGTTTCTTAATCCTCCCTTCTGAAATTGTCAGTGTCGGTAAGGATGCTTGGTACAATGGCTCCACCGATGAGCTCATCTTCATGGGCACAGCCTTCTACATCTAAAGCTACAGATCCCCAGCTTCCTTCTTCTGTGGAGCTGCCTTCACCTGCTATTTTGGATTTTGAAGATGCTACATGGTTGAGGTCACGCAAACTATCAACGACTTTGGAGAAGATCTATATGTGGGAGAAGAAGCTGTTTGAGGAAGTCAAGGTATGGCATTCAAATTTATTTTGGTGAAAATATGGTGGCTTCATTTCCAGAATAGCAGCTCTATTGAGAATCTTGTTTGATTATCATCCTTGTAGGCAACATGTGAATTGATAGAAGGAGCCTACTGTAGCTAAGATTCTTGTTGTGTTTTAGTTTTGCTTTTCCTTTGGGTGATAATCAAGGATCCTCGGTTGGTAAACTTCATCCTTCTAAGTTTGAGTATTGTACTTCCGTTTCCTTTCAAGATTATTCTTCTTGATTTTGAAACATTCTCCAATTGTTTACCCTGATATTTTGTTTAATAAATTTCCATTTTTTTCTGATGTAGTGGTACATTGCGAATGGCAATTTCTGGTTTGCATATATGGAGCTGGATGAATATGTAAAACAAAATGAAACACTAAAATGTATCATAAGCAACTAGTGAAGGTGTTAAGACTTTGTCTTGATATGGTGGTAAGGAAGATGCACAGATAGAAGAAGCAGCGGTAGGAGCTTCACGAGACACCTCTTTGGAGTTTCAATCATGCTGATGACACTATGCATAACTGTGGTAGTTTCAATGCGGTCATTTAGTTATAAATTGATGCCTCAGTATGCCATCGGTTATTCAAATATACCTCAGGTTAATCTACATTTAGAATAAAAGTACTTGCCTGCTACATCAGTGCTCTTAGGGTTATGGCAGCTGGCAAGCAGTTCACCTTATTTGGAAAGCATGGTCACTATCATGAAGGTCATTGACCTACTTGGAAGTGGATGAGGGAATTTGAAACGCATATGAACATTCTTGGTGAGCACTGAAAATTCAGAAAGTATTTATTTTATTATTATAAAGTGGCATGTTGGAGATATGAGCTTGTGTATGTCGTTAGAACTTGCATTATGTGGCGTGTATGTGCATCACTCAAAGTCACAGTCAATCTGATCAAATCATCAATGGTCTTCAAATAGATTCATTGAAGCATAATTCTTTTGAATTGTATTTCAAATCAACAGTTGATCTACGATGAAGCCTTTTTGCAACAACTGGCTGTGCATCTTCCTGTCATTCATGTCAGAGTGCAGAAGATGTTTGGCAGTGAATAATGTCTGCAGTAAGAGATATCAGCTCTAAGTTTATGTCAGTAAAAACTGAGTCATTTTATCTTGTTGGCAGGCTGCTGTCAAATTGCAACTTTATGGTGTTTCATCTACGAAAATGGATGCAAAGATAATTCTGAACAATCATAATTATTAAACAGTAGCTTTCTTATTTCTTGGAAAAATGATCGCAAAACATTTGAATGGCTACTCTTAACACATTTGGTCACTAGAGCATGAGCACTTAGAAGCATATAAATTGAGTAAATGAGGCTCCCTTTGAGTCCCTTTGGAGGTTCTGACAGTGAAGCATAGATGAAGCAAATGAGGCTCCCTTTTGTGGCAGTTTAACTATGCCCCACAGTGAACATGAGTGAAACCTCTGGAATTTGTTTCGACTGATTAAGTTGATAATATATTGTATGGAATTGTGTCAGCGTCCCAGTCATTATTGGAAGTATGGAAGACTTAGCCCTTCAAAAGTGAATAGTCGCTGCACTTTATGGTGTGTTTATAACTTGCATTATCAATAGTAAATTGCTACTCTTTTGCCTTGCAGACTGAGGAAAAGTTGCGCATCATCCATGAAAGGAAGCGTAAACAGCTAAAGAGAATGAATGACAAGGGATCAGAGGCTCATAAAGTTGAAGCAATACGTGAACTGATAAGAAGCTTATCAACAAAAATAAGGATTTCAATTCATTTTGTGGATTCTGTGTCTACAAAGATCAATAAACTAAGGGATGAAGAATTGTGGCCACAAATTGTCGAGCTACTTCATGGGTACTGCAGCCTTGTATTTACCTTCATCTTTTCCTTTACTTGTACTAGCTATCGTGTATAATCTGTGGAATGAGAAAGCATTGTATTGCTACACTGTTGGACTCCTCTTTTTTGTTCATGACTTCATTCTCTTTGTGATTTCATTGTTCTTCTATTTTCTTATCGTTGAGTTTTTTTTATTGATTCAATTTGTTAATTAACAACTAAATGCGGGATCTCCATCTTTTATTGTGTCTAAAATGAAATCGAAATTGCGCTCTCCACTTACCTCATGCACACAAGCACATCTTATCTCAACTTTCGTGATGCTTTATAACGCACTGTTACCATTTCAATGTAGGAGACAAAAACTTGGTAGAGTATACCAATGTTTCTTATTAATTTTATGCTGTGGTGTTCATGTCTCAGTGCGTTCTTAGTTTCTTGAAAGCAAAACGTTTCTTGAAAACAAACAATAAACCTATTTTGTTAATAGGTTTCTGCTGTCCCTGCGCTGCTGCTAGTGATTTTTTAATGTAGATAAACTTTTAGATAATTTTAGGTGCATGGGTAAAAGTTCTTTTACTTTTGTTGTGTGCAGTTTTTGTGCTTATACCATGTCATAGCCTTGTATTTCCTTTTATTGAGTCAAATCTCTACTCTCTCTGCTCTGAAGCTAATTGGTTCATTTTAATTTGTTAGGTATATTGTTACACATCATAATGAACCCTTAGGTATTCCATCTAGATCATTTTGGTTTTTATTTTTATGCACTTTCAGGTTGGTAAAGATGTGGAAAACTATGCTGGAATGCCATCAAAATCAGTGTCGAGTCATATCACAGGCTAAAACTGTGGGTATTATTGCAGATGGTGTGGTATCTAGTGAATCCCATATAAGAGCCACTGTGCGGCTCCAACTGGAGCTTCTTAATTGGATCTCAAGCTTTTATGTATGGGTTGCTGCACAGAAGGGCTATGTTAGGGCATTGAATTGTTGGCTTTTGAAGTGCATTCTTCATGAGCCTGAGGAAACTCCCGATGGGATTGTCCCTTTTTCCCCTGGCAGAATTGGTGCTCCTCCTGTATTCGTAATCTGTAACCGATGGTGGCAAGCAATTGAAGGAATTTCTGAGAAGGAAGTTATTGAAGCCATGCGGACGTTTAGTATTGGTATATTTCAGCTATGGCAGCAATATAGCTCTGAATACCGCAGTCGGTTAATGTCAATTAACTCGCCAAAGGACATGGAAAGAAGGATTAAGGCCCTGCAGAAAGATGAACAGAAAATTCAAAATGCCTGGGATGCACTAAATAGGAAGTTGTTTCTGGTTCCAGTGGAGAATGGTCTATCCTCAACTAACCAGATCATTGACCAGACTCGGTCAGACACTTTTGGTGTTATAAAAACAGGCCTCAAACAGATTTTTGATGCAATAATAAAATTTTCAGAAAGCTCCCTGAAGGCATATGAGGAGCTTAAGCCATAATCAAGAGCAGAAGAAAGGTCCTTATTTTTCTCATAGAAGTCTTCTCGATATCTGGTTAATTGTTTTATTGTGCTTCGGTTAGCACATTTCAGCTACCTGTCTACAACTCTTAATGGGCACCATAGGAATCATCCAAATGCGGTTCCGCTAGTTGAGTCTGTTGAAATAACAGCTCTGCCTTTATTTATATAGTCCACCTCAGATCAATGAGGTGAAGCTTTGGGCAGTAATATTCCTGTGGATATGGGTATAAAACCATTTTCCTGAAATTTCGGCTATAGCTAGTTGTTACTGAATAGGGGCTAAATAATGTACCTACGTAGCATGTGGAATGAACTTGTTGAACTTCACCATTGAAGACGATGTTGGTTCAGTAATGGATCCTGGACAAGGTTACTTAGTTGTATGCAGCAGCTGCTAGGACTTGAGAACTGCTGGTTGTTGTAAAAAGTCAGTTTGCTGAGATTCAAATTGTACGTGGAAGTGAAGATCAGAGTGAAAGCATGCAGGAACGTGGACAAATTTCACCCTGAAATTCGGTATCCACAGGATTTAATTCATCTTCTGGACATAAAAATTGCTGTCACAACATGAGTTGCAGAAGTTCCTATGTACGAGGTCTAGTACTAGAGAGTCATGAATTAGGGTCGGATGGACTCCTAAAGGCGTCATATCATGTTGGCCGAGACTGCGATGGTTGGTAAGATTTCCTCATGCCCTTCTGCCTTTATGCAGCTTAGGTCCTTTGCTTCTTCGTATGGTTCTATCATGCTCCACTATACTGAATCTTTTATATCTGACATTGCATCTGCATTGTTAGGTTTTCTGCCTTATCTTGCTTGTGCAGGCCATGCCTCTCTTTCAGGATCCCTTCCTATGATGTGAAGGATCTCTGCTATGTTTAGCTTTTATCGACAAAGAGGTCGTAACCTATCTGCAATATTGTGTTCAACCAGTTTAAGTGGATGAACTGTAATTCTGATCGTTTGCGTTATTACTCCTGCATTGAAGTGGTGGAGTGGTTCGATTTTTGGTGAGCAACTCTGTCAATATCAAAGAGCTTCTTTTAGACAAGAGGGCTGTCAATATCAAAAAGCTTCTTGTAGACAAGAGAGCTGCGGATGAATGTGAAGCCCATTAGTTGATGAAGATACTTGTAGACAAATAGCTTCTCGTAGACAAGAGGGGGGACAAGGAATCCCCTGGTTGCACAGAAGAATATGTTCAGAATTTATCAAAATAAACCATTATTTCATACAGTTGTTTTTATTTTTCACCATTGGATGTTATTCCCTGGCAATCATACGTCATGTAAGTTAAAGAATTTCGCTGTTTACTTATATAGTCCACAGTTGTCTTTAACTTGATTTGATGGCCCCAACACTTTTCGCTTTTCTTCAAGCATAATGGTTGCTATATATGCCCCACTGCTACTATCAGGTACAACAATTATGAACAAGGGACATAGGTTACTTAGTAGATTCGGATATACAACATCATAATCGAAGCATTTGTAGTTTTGATTCTTCATGATACAGGAATTACACTATTGTCGATGTTTGACCATGAGAAAATCCACGTAGTTGGAGGACCCAATTAGTTTTTCAACAAGGCACAAGATGAGCTCAATGGCTGGTAAAAGTCTACTTAGCCAATCACATTTGGTGGTTTTGGTTAGAAACTGTCTCAGGGTTTATTCTTGGGCGTGGCATAAAATCTGAGGTTAGAACCCTTGGCGTGGGGCTTATACCGACTGTGCATGGTGCAATACCTAATAGGCAGTACTGCCCGTCTGATAGCAAAGGCTCCTTCCACCATGCACCTTTAATCAATAACATGAACTTTTTCCTGTTCCTGTTCATGTAATTGATATCTAGATGATCCGAATCATGTGAAGATCAAGTCGGATGCATTTATCCAAAGAACTGTGAAGCATAAACAATTCAGATGATGTTTCTCTTTTCTATGCATTTATCCAAAGAACTGTGAAGCATAAACAAAGAGGCTGGTAGGGCCACAGTTATGGACGGAATCCAATTGGCTTGAATCAGCATATTTAATTGACATTGGCCCCAAAACAAGTTATTGGGTGAACTGATACAGGCTGTTTTCTTCATAATGTTTGTTATTTTATTTAGCCCATGTAAAGGATCATCCTTGCATTGCCGGTCCCAAGTCCGGATAAAGGAGGAGGGTTGTGTTAGGCTTCCGACAACCAACGTAAAACTTCGTCAGATTTTACAACATGGATTACAAAAATTATGAGCATTGCTTTGGGGCGTCCCCGCCTAGCGACGTACTGTAGAGCCCGAATGCAGTAAGAAGTAAGCAAGGGCCACTACATTTTCGCCCGAATGTAGTGAATCAATTGCAGAGAGGGTTCCCACATCATGGACGGGTGTGGGTAAAGAAGTTAGTCCCGCTACATTGCCGCCTGAATGTAGTGAAAAATTTTCAGAGAGGATCTCCGCATTTTGATTATGAACGGATGCGGGGGGTAAGGAAGCTAGTCCTAGATAATAAGATTCGTATTGGTTCTTGGAATATCGAAACATTATCGGGTAAGCTAATGGAGGTGGTAGATACTATGATTCGGAGAAAGATTCATATTCTATGTTTACAAGAGACAAAATGGGTTGGAGAAAAAGCAAAGGAGATAGAGGATATAGGTTTTAAATTATGGTACTCAGGTAAAGAAAAGGCTCGAAACGGAGTTGGTATTATCATAAATAAAGATTTAAAGGAGAGTGTAGTAGACATACAATGATATGGTGACCGAATCATGACGTTGAAATTAGTGTTAGGAGCAGAGGTTTTGAATATAGTTTGTGCTTACGCACCCCAAGTAGGACTAGAAGATAGTATAAAGACAGTTTTTTGGGAAGAGTTAGATAAGGTGTTTCAAAAGATTCCACAAAGGGAGATGATTTGTTTAGGAGGAGATTTAAATGGACATGTTGGTAAAGAGGCATTAGGATATCAAGGGATTCATGGAAACTTTGGTTTTGGGGATATAAACGAGGAAGGTAGAGAGATTTTAAATTTTGCTATGTCATTTGATCTCTTTGTAGTCAATACAATCTTCAAAAAACGAGATGAACATTTAATTACTTATAAGAGTGGCTTATCACAAACACAAATTGATTACTTTATTTGTCGAAAAAAAGATAGAGTGTGTTGTAAAGATTGTAAGGTAATTCCAGGAGAAAGCTTAACCACCCAACATCGACTTTTAGTTATGGATTTACAAATAAAAAAGTGGACAAAGAAGAAAAGAATGCATCGAGCTATTTGGACTAAATGGTGGAACCTCAAAAGCGAGAAAGAAGATATATTTAAATAGAAAGTCCTTCAAGGAGATATTTGGAATTATGTTGGCACACCCTGTAATATGTGGAACAATATGGCTATACATATTAGGAAAGTGGCGAAAGATGTGTTAGGGATATCTAAGGGAGGTGTACCGACACAAAAAGAAGCTTGGTGGTGGAGTGAAGTAGTACAAAATAAAATCAAGGCAAAGAGGGCATGTTACAAATTACATTATGCTAAGAAAACTAGTGAAACTTTAGAAGCTTATAAGAAAGCAAAGAAGGAAGCGAAAAGGCCATTAGTGAAGCAAAAGCTAAGATTTGGGATGACTTATATAAAAAACTCAACTCAAAAGAGGGTGAAAAAGATATTTTTAGGATAGCTAGGGCTAGAGATAAGAAAACTAAAGATCTTAATTATGTTAGATGCATAAAAGATGAGGAGGAAAAAATTCTAGTGGCAAATGATGATATAAGAAATAGATGGAAAAACTATTTTTATAATCTTTTTAATGAAAATAAAGATGTTAGTATTAGTTTAGGAGATTTAGCAAAGTCAGAAAAGTATATAAACCACAATTTCTACCGACGTATTCAAAAGAATGAAGTCAAAGAGGCTCTTAAACATATGAAGAGTGGTAAATCGGTAGGGTCAGATAATATTCCTATAGAAGTTTGGAAAATACTAGGAGAAATAGGAATCACTTGGCTCACAAGGCTATTTAATGAAATATGGAAAAACCAAAAGATGCCCAAGGAATGGAGAACAAGTACACTTATACTCATATATAAGAATAAGGGAGACATTCAAAATTGTGCGAATTATCGAGGTATCAAGTTAATGAGTCATACTATGAAATTATGGGAAAGAATTATCGAACGTAGGTTAAGTCAAGTATCAAGTACAACACAGAACCAATTTGTATTTATGCCAGGAAGATCTACTATTGAAGCGATTCACCTTTTGAGACGTTTTATTTAACATTTTAGAGCAAAAAAGAAAGACCTTCACATGATATTTATTGATCTAGAAAAAGCTTATGATAGGGTACCGAGGGAGGTTCTTTGGAGAACTTTGGAAAAAAGAGGTATCCCATTGACATATATTAACCTTATAAGAGACATGTATGATGGTGCAAAAACATGTGTGAGGACTCATGAAGGAACGACAGACTTCTTTGAAGTTAATATTGGGTTACATCAAGGATCAACTTTAAGTCCATACTTATTTATAATGGTGATGGATGAGTTAACAAAACATATTCAAGATGAAGTACCTTGGTGTATGTTATTTGCAGATGACATTGTATTAGTGGAGGAGTCTAAGGAAAAAGTTAATAGAAAATTAGAACTATGGAGAGAAACATTAGAAAGCAAAGGCCTTCGACTTAGTAGAACAAAGACAGAATATATGGAATGTAAGTTTGATCATTTGGCTACTTCAGAGGACATAGAAATTAAAATTGGCACACATTGCATTCCCCAAAAGGAAAGTTTTAAATACCTAGGGTCAATTTTTCAAAGTGATGAAAGAATTGATGGAGATGTTACACATAGAATTAATGCTGGTTGGTTAAAATGGAGAGGAGCATCAGCTATTCTTTGTGATAAGAAAATACCATTAAAATTAAAAGGTAAATATTATCGAGCAGCAATTAGGCCTGCCATGTTTTATGGTTCTGAGTGTTTGGTAGTTAATCATCAACATGAACAAAAGATGTCTGCGACAGAAATGAAGATGTTGAGATGGATGAGTGGTCATACAAGAAAAGACCGTATACATAATGAGGTTATTAGAAACAAATTAGGAGTGGCACCAATAGAGGATAAAATGAGAGAACATCGTTTAAGATGGTTTGGACATATAGAACGAAGATCAGAAGAAGAACCTCTAAGAAGGGTAGAAAAACTAAATTTGGAAAGTATTAAAAGAGGTAGAGGACGACCACAAAAGTGTTGGAAAGAAACAATAAAGAATGATCTAGCTTATTGGGAGTTAACTGCTAACATGGCACACGATAGGGATCTGTGAAAACAAAGAATCCATGTAGCCGACCCCGTCTAGTATGGGAAAAGGCTTAGTTGTTGTTGTTGTTGTTGTATAATTTTTCAAATGACTTTTAATTATTTTATGTAAAACTTTCTGATGGAGTCCAATTTGATTTGGTTGATCAAATCCTGTTAATTTGTTCAAAAATCTGTCAACAGTATATCCGTTTTAAGGCTCTGTTTGCAATAAAGGGATCGGTAGTGATTCACTCAATCCAGCATTTGGTAAATCCTTCAACTGGAGGCCTTTGGATATGTCAAATACTTTAGTTAGTCAGAATCCTATTCAAGGATTTATAGTTTCCTTGCATGGCATTAATGACATTAAATTTAGCAGGTGAGAGCATGGAGATGGTAGCTAACTTGGAATTGTTAGCAAGAACCGTCATGGGTCATAGTAAATGCACTTTGCTTATGCCTACCATATCTGCTGAAGCCATTATTGGTGCATGCTTCTGTACTTGGAAAAACGTAACATGCCTGTGTGTGTGTGCATGCGCGTGTGCCTGTAATGGTTGGCTGGAGACAATATTCCTGTTTTTGCAAAAGAGAATAAATGTAGAATCGATCTATTTTCGATGTTATTCAGTTTTGATGGTCAATTCTTGTGTATATTTGCATCTTCTGTACCCTTTGCTGGTTGTCCTTTTCTTTTTCCATTTGTTTTCATTGATTGCCCATTAATTGGCCTAAGCACTCATGTGAACTGTATCCCAAGTCAATAGAAGTACAGTAAAAGAAAGTTTGATTGATGAGGACATTATTGCAGCTTGACGCTTCTTGGAGAAAAGATTCTAATTTGAAGAGCCTGTTACATCAAATTTATGCGTTCCAGAAGATAACGTCACTGTGGAAGGTAATATGGCTTATATATATATATATGAAACTATCATCGAGGAAAAATCACAGTGAAGGTACAAATTACAATCACATGCACTAAGTGAGTTTTTTTTTGTTACGATGGGGAGGCCTAAGATAAGTATGCACGATTTGGAGTCGAACTCACAACCTGTGTCTCGTTAGTCGATGCTCCGGGTGCACCAGCACTAAGGGTGAACTAATGGTGTAGGCCGTCGATTTACCCTCTGCTATATGGGCTATATCACCATGTGTTGGCGGGCACAAATTCTTTATTTGGATCAAAGAATGGAAAACATCATATCCAAAACCAAACTCTTGCGAAATCATCGTCAGTGAACTGTTTTTCCAAAATCAAGGATTTCCCATTATTGGTTTAGAAAACGGGCTGATCAGTACCTTCTGTGAAATTGATACAGAAACAAAGTGACCTAAAACAACAAAAAGTAGTGACAACACCCCTTGAATAAAGTTGGCACCCAGGATCAACAGATCACCATATAGTCAATATAACTCAAACATGAGAGAGAGAGAGAGAGAGAGTTTGCACTGAAGTAGGAAGAAGTGGGTTAAAACTCATCAAACTTTTGACATGAAAACCTTCGTAGCTAGAGATCTAGATATTCATGTAATTGGGAAAGCTATAAACACTCCAAAGCAGCCACCTACGTCCCAAAATCTTCGTTCACATATCTTATAAATTGTGAAGAATACAAAACCTATGTCCCACTGTTAACAATAACAAACAAACAACAATTAAGCCTTTTTTCATATCAAATGGGGTTGGCTAGATGAATTTTTTTGTTTAAAATGATTTGAATACGTAAAAAGATGACTAAAAGAAGCTTCGGTAAGAAAATAGAAGAAAATAGATCGAGAAAATTTTAAAATTTTCTTCGACTTAATTGTCCTTATGTCTTTGTCCCTCTGTATGCTAAAAGATGCACGTGTCATTTTGGCATGTGTTGGTCACAAAGGCACCGTTAACTGTTATTTATTTCATAAAAGATTTAGATAATGACTTGGAACTTGGAAGCTTTTGTTGATGAAGATTTGGTGCCTTAATAAAATTCTTATAAAGGGGGGAAAACAAAAAGCTACGTATCTCAAGCGATTCGATACTTTCCAGCTTTGCTAAAGCAGTTCACTTTGCATCTTTCTTTTGAACTGGCGAAGACTTAAATTTATTCCTTTTAACTACATGTATGTCGGTGTGGGTGTATGCACGTGCATGTAGGCAACCCTTTGTGAGTGTACACGTATAGGTGGGTTTGTGTGCGTGTGTGTGTGAGAGAGAGAGATTCCCTACACGGACTTGTATGTCAAATTATTTGTAGATTTGCAGGTCGTCTGTAGTTTCTTGCTCTATAATTGAGAGCAATTCTGTGTAATTTTTACTCTTGTTTCTCTTATCATTTTCACAATACAAATAATTCATTCTCAAGAAGATAAACTTTTGTGCCAATAATTCTATTGGAGTTTAATTGACTGCATTGAGCTTTATTAAAAGTTTTCCAGTGTAATGTAGCACATTAATTGCTTGTTGGTTCTCAAAGGGCTTCAAACTCTGTGTGTGTGTGCGTTTCGGCTCACCTCTTGATGAATGATCAATGCATAATCAATGAGGCGAAGGTATAATCAATGAATATACTTGTACTTTGAGGCTTGAATTACCATAAAGTATTGTTTTTATATTAGGATATAGAAGAGGAAGTCTATGATGGATTGAAAGGTTGAGATGGCAATGAAAAAATGACATGTAAACTGTTACAAATATGAATCTAAAGGTCTGTGTTCGTGGCCTCTCAAACCGGGTCAGCTTCAAGCAAACACGAAATATATGCTGCTAACGAACACAAACAGAGCATGAACTTGCTGGCAATATAACACCTGACACGGAAAAACAACATGGACATGAACTCAAAAACCCATGCTTATGTTCACACCAAGAAACATAACAAAAGTTGAGTCACGTTTGGATTAACCTATTTCTTATAAGATCATGAAATCGCACAAACATAACCAGGAAATTGCTGCCCCTACCAAAGGATACATTTATTCAATGTCGATTGAGAACGAGTAAGGCCTCCGCTATATATATATATATATATATATATATATATATATATATATATATATATATATATATATATATATATATACACGCTAGCTCATTGTTTTTGTTTTTTGAAGCTGAGTGTAATAATATTGTTTTTTATCCTTTTTTGAAAGTCCTAAAAAAATTAAAATTATTCTTTATGACTTGATTTCAAAAAAATCAACATTTTAAAAAAAAGATAAAGTGTTATAATTTTATCCTATCATATATACTAAATATGATATCACCATAGTATGACATCATATTAATTTTTGACATCATCCTGACTTTTTTAAAAAAGTGGACCAATTAATACTCAGAGGAAAGATCATATTGTATCAAAGTCAAGATAAGCCAACTTCTAATCTCTCCTCCCTTGGAGACCTTGAAGTAAATAATTGAATCTCTAAAGATTGACTCTTAAATTGTCATCTTTAGTCACATATAATTTCCATTTTTTTAAAAGTTGGTCTTATCACTTTCTCCATTTAATTCTAAATTTTGATCTCAAAGATCAATTCTTTCTTCTCACTTTAAACAGTAGAACTAATATTTCTAGTAAGTAAAAATCTCCTAAAGACTAAAACCTCACACCCCTTCCTTCACCCTCCAAGCTTGAGATAATACTGGGCAATCACATTGTTAAAGGAAGGAATTACATCTTGTTTGGAAGATCAATTTCTTTGTCAATCAATCAATGTTACTGCAATGTTTAGAAGCTCTCGGATGGTCCATTATGCTCAGAAGTGCTTCAATGATTCTAGTATTTTGTTTGTTGGGTTTAGTTGGAAGTTTTCTATCCATGCTTACTTGGTGCACCATGTCCTTTCCACAGATTTTTGACATGAACTTCACTATCACCTAAGGAGAGCGTCAAGGATTTTGTGACCACCACTTCCCAATTAAGATTTTAAAATTATATTGACAAATAATATGTATCCTAATAACTTGAATTACTGTAGGTCATGAATGATATTTAACAATTTGATACGATACAAACAACTAGAAATGACAAAAAGCGATTCTATCATAGTCACTAAGAGTACATAGACTCCTTTTGGTAAGACATGTTGTCAAGACCTTTTATGTACTTGATGACCATCCAGTCATTTTGGTGTTAACAAGTAAGTCCCTATCAAATGGTATTTGTTAAGTTAGGTATTAGAATATAAAAATTGTTCTTTTATATTTTATCACATAGGTCACGATTTCCTCTTCTGACTTTATTTTACAGGATGTCTAACGATAGATGCGCCGTTACGTAAATGTATGGAGGTGTCTAACTGCAATGTAAAGCACGCAAATATTGATCACTGTAGTGGTTTTAAGAAGCTGCGGCCTAGAACTGGGAATGTTAGACAGTTACTATATGGCGGCAAATGTGTACAATGGACATTATTGTTACATGTTGTATAGATGCCTAGAACTTGCCTTGGTCATTGTTTGCTTTAGGCTTGGAGCAAACTTTGGTTTATGTCGATCTAAAATTATTGTTTGAGTCAAACAATTTTATCTGGTCATGATTATTACAAGATATTAAGTACAATTATGCATTGTATTATTGCTTCTTATTATTATCTGACCAGATTAATTATAATTATGAAACATTTAGATTATGATTACGCTTGTACAATTGCTCACACTGTTTAATTATTATTCGTAGAATTAATTCAA